>UXSR01005513.1:0-48299 GCA_900604375.1 Mesocestoides corti
TGTTCGTGCTTAATTTAACTTGCACGAAAAAACGGTAATAACATTTTCACACCCACGATGAATTCGCCGCTAAAATCAAGCGAAAACAGTAAACCTGTCTTAGGATTGCGTTGATCGACACCAAATTTTATACGTTGAAAGCGGTGCTAAATACTCCTTTAGCATAACACCTAATAATGTTAGGTGGATGACTTAATTTTTACAATTTTCAGCAAATTTCCTTATCGCAAAATATTGTCCAACGTCTTCTATGACTCAGGTAGCGTACTAAGGCATCATCAACTAATTCACTCACGTCTTCTAGCGATTAGAACCGCTGGAGCATTGGCAGGAATAAATAGCAGTCGAATGGGTTCCAAGTGTGGGAGGACTTGTAGTTGATAGACAGCGATCGCGCCTGAGTGAATCCTGTTTACTGACCCGACGGTGACAGTGACTCATCCTCTTTTCATTGGCTGCTGTCATCGGACGCCTGTCATCCGTTCACTCCTACACGCACTTGACTGGCGTGACGCTAATAAACGGTCGTGTTCACGGTCGCCTCTCTTCAATCCATTCTCGGGTTGCTACGGTCTGTTAACTAGAGGGTTGTAAGGTGGTGCTAAAACTCAAGCTACTGCAAACTTTCCATCCCAATTTGCAGAAGACCTTCAGCGTCGCGCGAGCAACGTGAGGTGATCGAGCGTTGTCATGCGGCGGCAGCACCAGCAGTATGACTTGTCTGCTTCCTTGTCCTGTGAATGGCTTATTGTGATCAAGTCCCTCGCTCAGGTTGTTCGCGTTACGTCTGCATCCCCAAACTGTCGAGGCTGCTGTCCGCGGCGCTGCTTGTCACTAATTCAACTTTTTTGTCAGTAACTACACGTTTCGTAAACCACACCATCGGCGCCTTGATTACTACCAATCGATTCCCGTTCGTGTCAATAATTTGTGCCTTGTTGGAAATCGAATAAACTGTAGCTCCATCGAATGCGCTGTTTACCAGTTGCCATCATAAACTCTACTATTGTGGGAGGTTATGTAACCCACGTAGACTTGTCGTTCGGTGTTGTAGAACTTTGTGTGCGGTCCTGCATTGAAATGACTAAAATTTTCGTCTCCGTGATCATGTCTCCTAACCGCAAAAAACCCATGTCTTTAGTGACCTTGTCTAGCACCGTGACGACTGTGATATCCACAGCAGCTGCCCCCACCAAACTGGAGACATTGGCAAGCGCGCATTCAAGACATTTGTGACATCTGGTGCAATGGGCATGTGACATCGCGCTCATTATGCAATTGAAAGTCATTTCAATTTACGAGTTCACACTTAACCGCCTGGTTAATCACTGTTGAATAAATTTGTTGTAAGCGTGGAAAAGTGCGCTTGCGTTGACCTACTGGCCGAAAATTCCACTTTGTCGCAAAACATTCAAGTCGAATGACATTTGTGGCGTTTCTTGAGACTTTGGATGATATCCCGAGGTCGTCGTAACTATCACACCCACGCCCTACGTGGTTTTACGCTCGACTTTTTTTTAATCCAGAGCATGACTGAAGCACGGGCTTAAAATAAGTCACCACGTAAATGTGGCGTCACAATGTGTAAACCTCACGATTCGACCGTGTGGTGCCTATACGCCCCCATAACCTTGCAGAAAATCAGACTAGTTTAGTTGACAATTTGCGCAAAACCTCAGAAATACGACTGCTTAGTGGACAACACAACGAAAGCACAGGTGTCAACTCCAACAAGCGACAGAATTCGTCTTCTTTAGTATAATGCTCCCGAAATCTACATCAAATTTCATTGGCTGGTATGGGACCAATCAATTTTCATCGAGAAAAATTTAATTTTAAATCAAAACCACGACCGAATATGCCGAACAACTTCAGCTAATTAGGGAAAGACGCTTCTGTAACTTTCGGGGGACTTTAATCGCACCGGTTTTTGACACCGGCATAAATGGAACCACTACTTCGTCCTGTGGAAAACCCTGTTTCATGAGAGCACCGCAAAGTGGTGATTTAACTTCTGAACAATCCTCCTTCTGTTGGCGGCGGGCTTTCGGCTTCCAGCCAATCACATTCGTCACTAACGGCCCAATCATTTGGCACAACTAACCAACAAACTGACAGCAGGGCCTCCCCCGGCAGTCATTGGCAGACGACTGCATAAAAGCACCACTCCAGGAACGAGTTACGAATAAAATGGAGGCAAGCTGAATAAGCACAAGTAATGAAACAGGTCTCAAAAGTAAACCGAAGACGAGCACCCTTCTTTTTAGGGGCTTGGGTGCCAACCAATCCAACTGACTGACTATCACAAGGGGAGGTGGGGGGAGTAAAAGTTGGAGACGAACACAGAAGGCAGGGGGGACTGGAGCGACGCCGGTGGTGACCGGTGGGCTGCTGCTAGGATATCCCCGGGTGGTGCAGCGGCACCACCGGGTTCTCGGCGGCGTCGGCAGGCCCCTTTCGCTGATCGCAGGAGCTGCTCTGCGCGCGGAAACGCGACGGGTAGTGGTAGTAGTGCTTGGAACGCCCGGCCTCCAGGCTGTCCGCGACCCCTGCGCCGGACTCCTTCGTGGGACACGAGGAGGCGACGTCTTGGGCGATTCCAAGTGGCTGGTTCTCAGGCTGCTCTGACAGGTCACGCAGAGAACGGCATTGGTGGTGCGACTAGAGAATGCAAATTTTGACGTTAACAATGCGTGGACGTGGATTGAAGACTACTAGCGCAGTACCGCGCCCGCTAAGCATGAATTAGACATAATAATTTTGCACAAAAACGATAAACAACCGCTAGTGTGTGCGTGTCTCAGGCAGTCTGTTCTGGTGAGGCAGTTTGCATCGAAAAACTGCATAAAAAGAACAAGCGGAAACATTAGGCGCATGACTTAATCTGCACAGATTCTTTCTACAAGATTAAAATTATATTTAAAATAGAGACATATTTCCGCGATCTTTTGTGGTTTAGAAGTGATCGGACGCAAGATACCAGAACCCAAACGACAAGCCTGCGTGAATTACACAACCTCTCACAAAAGCAGAGTTCACGATGGCAACTGATAAACAGCACATTCGGTGGCACTGCATTTTACACGAATTCCAACAACAAGGAATAAATGCTTCTAGAGCACGGAAGGAATCAATTCGTAGTGATCCTGTTGCCGACGATGTGTCATACCAAACGCTTTCGAAGTGGTGATTTCGATCTTGGCGACCAGCCACGCCCCAGACATCAGACTTGAAGCACCTCAGTTAGGAGTCACACAAGCACCTATTTCCGAGTGTCAGCACCAAACAGGACAAATTTAACAACTTGGAAGTTGGATCCGCCCGCATGTGTTGACCGAACACAACCTACGTCAACGCATGAACACACGTCTTTCACAGCCTGCCAGCCGGCAATAAACAGTGAATGGACTTCTCGTGGAAAATTATGACGGGTCACTGAAAGCATATTTTTTGTTACGGTAATCCCAAACGCAAAACGTAGAATCGTGGGTGGATCTCGGACAATCCAACACATAGTAGCCGAAACTGGACATCCACTTGAAGAAGGTTCTTCTGTGGATCTGGTTGGGGGACTTGACGGGTGTACTTAATTGCGAACTCCAGGAAACTGGTTGTCAGACGATGACTGTACAACGCTGCAGCCGACACTTGACCAAACTGAGCAATGAACTTGATGAGAAAAGGCCATTTACCGGGCAAGGAAGCAGACAAGTCGTACTGCTGCAGCTGTTGCGTGACAACGCCCGACCATTTCATGTTCCTCACGCCACCCAAAAGATCCTCCTGAACTTGGGATGGTAAGTTCTCCCGGCATATTCACCAGACTTGGCCGCATCCCACTGCCAGTTGTACCAGTCAATGCAGCAAAGCCTGGAAGATTCTTTCACGATGACATTCGTGCGTCACCTGGGAGATGGCGCAAGGTCATGGAAGACTATGCAAAGTAATTCCCAGATCGCGTCAGCTGTTCTCTATTACCTTTTATACATAGAAACACCCGTACAAATTAAGTCATGCACCCAATATGTATCCCGGTGATTTCTAAAGTCCAGCCAATAGTGAAACAGCGTTCGAATACACTGGTTGGCCACGGCGGTGCACTTACAGCTGAGCCGGAGCGATGCTTTCTGCGGCCAGTGTGTTTGGTAGCCGAGATGTCGCCACTGACAGATTCGACAAGGCCGCTTCCAAGAGCAGGAGGAGAAGGAGCGGGTGGCGCGCCCTCATCGTCAGGGCAACTGGAGGTGATGGAGATGTTGCGCGACCGGCCACCCGACAGGTGACGAGCGCGGTCGTGCTCCTCCGCAAAGAACTCCGTCCGGATGTCCTGGATGCTGGCCGAGCGGATGATCGGCGGCCAGACGCCGGCCATACGATCGATCTCGTCGCGGATGCGCTCGTAGTCCTTGCGAGCGACGTAGCGCGGGAACAGGGCCTTCTTGAGGCGCTGGATGTGACGACGGAAGGCCACGCCCTCAACGATCGCCTCCACTAGGTAGCCAAGCAGGAAGTTGGCCAGCGCCATCATCACAATGATGATGCGGACGGTGTAGGAGGGAAATTCAACAATCTGCGCATGAAAAAAAAGAGAGATTAGCAAGCAGCGAGTGTAGGTGAAGTTAATTCAAGGCTTTAAAGCAAAAGCTTACCGTAATCCATTCCATCATGCCTTTCCCCAAGTACAAACTGAAAAGAAGGTCGACAGCGAGGGTGACTAGAACGTTGGCCAGGAAGAGATCTACAAGACAAGGAATAATAGCGTGGAGTAGCACTATAAACTGACCAATAGGCGCGGCCCATTTTCAGCACAAACAACTGTTTTTTTTCTGGTGCTTGGCACACCAAACCCACAGACAGTTGTAAAGACACACAATTACTGACGAGTTGGCTGTGTGAATCTTAATCCCTATACATTGTGCAGCCTCCAAGGTAACGAGGGAAAATTCCACACACACAATCTGTTAAGTATCAAATCTACAACTCCAAACCACCACACCGGATCAGCCAGCCTCTAAGATAGCAAGATTTGTAGGCGAAATGAAACGTACAATTGGTGTAGATTCGACGACGGTAAGGCGGGCCGCTGGAGAAGATGATGGCCAAAAAAACATACTGAAATGACGAAACCAAGAAGAGAGAGGTGTTCTCCAAATCCCCTGAGCTAACATACCTAGAATTGGGGAGAGGAAAAACGCGCGAAATTTTAGCCGTGTAGAGTCCGTGAATGCTAATTTGGGGTGGGTTGGACATGATATGGCATCTGCGAATCAGCAGGACTACGAAACGCGGACTTGCCATGGCTGGGCGCGGATGTACGCGAAGGCTGCCGCCTGCGTGGCTATCACAAGGAAGAGTTGGCTGCCTAGGGAGAGCAGGGTTGGCGTGGAAACGAGACGCATCGTCGGAGGCTCCACTGAAAGACGTTGGTAGGCTTTGGTGTAACCGACTGCAAGGCAAGATAGAAATTTCGACGTAGAAAGACACCACCGTGCGCGATGACTGCTTACAAGACCAGGGAAACAGGAGGTGGGCAACTTACATGTAATACCAAGCGAAGTAATCAAAAATAAATCAATGTAGAGAAACTGCATATCTTCGAGGGTTGAATCCACCTAAAGCGAAGTAAAAAACGGTGGATTTAGTTCCTTCAAAGTGCACCTTGGACGAGGAGTGGATTGCGTGCTTACCCAATAGAGGAGAAGGACGCTGGTGAATTGGGTGATGGAGTAGCCCATCATGAACTTGAAGGTGCCGAAGCTGGTCGACAGCGCGCACCGGCCCTCTCGAATGAGCAGCGGCACACAGCTGATGTTTTGCTGGGCCGAGGTGAAGGGACTCGCCACGGAGGCCTCGGCCTGACTCAGAGCTACGCCCGCGTGGGCGGCCTTGAGGGCGCCGCAGTCGTTGGCTCCGTCGCCGCACATCGACACGTAGTAGCCCACGGATTGCAGTGCCTCGATCAGCTGCGACTTCTGCTCCGGCGAGAAGCGAGCAAACACCGTGCCCTTCACAACCAGCTAGCAAAGGGGGAACATGACAGCGACACTTGGTTAGGTGGTGGTGATGGCGATTAGCAGAGGTGCCCTGAACCACTGGAGCCTACCTTGGGAATGAGTGATGGAAAGTGCTTCCTGATGATCTCCCATGTTTTGCCGGAAATGGCCAAATGGAAGTCTGGCCGGTCGACCATGCGCAACGAGATGATGTTGTCGGCGTCGGCTGGGTGCCTCGGTTTGACAATGCCGTGTGAGCGACCTTGGTGTGTCACGTGAGCATCATCCAATGGACTACCTGGAGGCCCTGCCTCGATATCCAATGTGGTAGTTCTTCTCCTACGACTAAAATCCAAGCACAAACGCGTCAGATTGCTGTGTCCGCGGACAAAAATCAACTGGCAAAAACGGCAGTTTCTTCTTCTCTCACAGGATTACCATTTTAACGAGTTTGGTGGCACAGTACATCATCTGACAAGCTTTCGAAATGAGGACCACGTGATTTAGTTGTGGTCCCGAAAGTATCAGATACTAGGTTTCAGAGCACCGAACGACAAGTCTACGTGAGTTATATGATCTCTCAGAATAGCCGAGTTACGATGGCAACTGATAAACAGCACATTCGATGGCACTGCATTTTACACGAATTCCAACAACAAGGAATAAATGCTTCCAAAGCACGGAAGGAATCAATTCGTAGTGATCCTGTTGCCGAAGATGTGTCATACCAAATGCTTTCGAAGTGGTGATTTCGATCTTGGCGACCAGCTACGCCCCAGACATCAGACTCGAAGGTTCGAAGACACGCAATTGCAGGCTCTGCTGCGTGGGAACTCAACGCAAACGCAACAAGAGCTTGCAACACCTCAGTTAGGAGTCACCCAAGCACCTATTTCCGAGTGTTAGCACCAAATGGGACAAATTTAACAACTTGGAAGTTGGATCCGCCTGCATGTGTTGACCGAACACAACCGAGGTCAACGCAAATTCGTCAATGACTGTAGGTACGTTGGCTGAGAGACGCCCAAGGTCATAGAAAACGATGGACTGAATTAAGGTCAATGTTCTCTGTGCAAAATGAGTCATATGGTGACCTGTAGGCACTACATAAACACGATAGAACATGTGACTAGCAAAGTGAGAGCGCGTGTAGCTTAGTGTGGTTAATATAGATCGACGGGAAGCGAGGCGACAATGATTACAGCTTCGTTGGCTCAGCAATCAAAGAGGGTGTTATCAACCAAGGCAGTCCGCTAACTTACCTAAAGAAATGCCAACGAGATGATTGTCCTACACCTTCGAATTCAGACTCTGAGATCGGTTGATGCACTCGTGCTCTGCGGCGTCTACTAATTACTGCTGTCGACGTGGTAGTCACCTCGGTAACCGGTTTGTGCAGATCCTCGGCGTAGTGGAACTGCACCAGATCCTTCCAGGAGTCGGTGGAGTCGTCTGACATGCCGCTCAAACCGCTGTCGGCGTTATCGGTTTTGCCACAAGGCCCAACAGAGGGCTCCAGAGAGTCGGATTCCTGAAGTGACTGCGTCGGTGGTCTGGCGGAGACGATGATGATGCGGTCCGTCTCGTCAATCATTTCACAATCGCGCGCCACCGACAGCGCAGTCAGCATGTTATCGCCTAAAAACACAAGCAAGAAGCGAGAAGATGAGACGACACGCATTAGAGACGCAATCACGCAGTGAGCAAGTGATCAGGCCAATACCGGTGACCATGACAGGTCGGATGTGGGCGTCTTTGAGAAGCTTGATGACGGGAGCGCTCTCGGGTTTGAGGCGATTTTCCATGACTAGGAGGCCGAGGAAGTGGAGCTGGCGTTCGATGGAGCTGCGCTCCAACCGCATGACCCTCGTGTAGGCGACGCGAAGCGGACGCCACGCCAGCGCGATCACACGATAGCCCTCACGCGTGTACTCCAACAACACCCGATGGAAATCCCGAGGCACTGGAAAAGAGTTGTGGAAGTTAACACAACAACAACAACGATGACGACGGCCCGAATGTCCCGTGTCCACAACTCACGTGTTTCCCTGCGGCAGAGGGTCTCAATCATTTCAGGCGAGCCTTTTGTGTAAACGCAGAAGTGACTGCCGTTGAGGGCTCTTCCAATGACGGACATTCGCTGCAGGGTTGAACTGAAGGGAAATTGTCGGAGGATACCAATCTCGTATGGCAGAGCCTGCAGAGAAATAAGGCTTGTCTTAGTAAAACGCTGAATAAGGAGGTCCAGCAACGAAGACAATCAGATACCGGGGAACGAGCCGTCTGGCACACACAGAAAAGGGATTTACGTGCTTGTACGATTTGACAGCTCCTTCTGAGGCCAAATATTGGTTTTTTCCTCGGCCTGATCAAACCAGGAACTGCAAGTCGTGTTGAAAGCATGCGTTCTTTACATCCCAGTTTTAAAATTACCACAAAAAGGCATGGGTGAAAGTGAGGTAAGTTTACAGTGGAGCACTAATTCGCCTCCAAATTCGCAATACCGCAGAGATTTTCGGGTTTAGTGGGAAAGTGCTGTGCAGATGTGTTTTGTGGGCGCGAATGGCATTATTAGCAGTCAATTTGAGCAACTCCGATTCATAAGTAAGTGCTAGAGCAAACCAAACAGGGCATCTAAACCACACCAAGATCACCTGAATGGTTAAAAATCGCGGAAAAGTGGTCGGTGTGGTGTGTGGGAGGGGAGGCGTTTCAAGGGGCGGTGCTAACTTACATCAGCGTCGGCCAATGTGGTGACAGTGGCCTCGTTAAGCGCCGCGTTGCGTGGTCGGACGACCGTAGGAATGGTCATCTCAAACTTGCAGTGATCTTCCGAAATCTCCTCTGTCAGTTCCTGGAAAGGGAAGAACACATTTTCGGAAAGGAACCACGGAAAAACTGCGCCTACTTCCTGGAGTTAGTCACAATTTGAGTATGGCAATGATCAATGACACTTAAAAAGCCCTTGGCACATACGAACATGTACTAGCGAGGGCGCTGGCGTGTCTGGTTTGGATACCAATTCTGAGAAATCTGTACTTTTTAGAGAAGGCATGCTGCACATAATGAAAACATGACTTGGCAAAGCATAGGAGTTTTGCGTTAACACTTGTCGGTAAATTAGTCAAACAGGCACGACAGAATAACCACAACCCAGTGCGCCTTAAAGCGTTGTGGTAGACGAGTGTTTACGGCGCCAAATGTGCTAAAACTATGCAAAATACTGCCCCCAACGCCCAATATACCTAATTGGCAAATTCTAGAGTGCAGATTTGCGTACTTCCTATCCCACCTACGCGGCAATTGGCTAGCGCCAAGTTTACTTTAAGACAGACAGCAAATCCGCGCATCGAGTTTTTTTCCGCTTCTATTCACGTCAGTGTGGCGCAAGAAGGTGCGATTTACAAAAGACGGACTTCGTGCAAATTGCGGCATCCCGGAGTTGAAAATATATCCCGATATTTTCAACATTTCCCGGTTATCTGTACTGCTTGACACGGGGAATGAGTTCAGACGTGCCCACAGAAAAGTAGACTATTACAGCCAATCAGCCTAACTGAATGTCAGTCAACACGGTGCATAACAACACCAAACAACAACAAGTCTACGTGAGTTACGTAACCTCTCACATTAGCATGTCACTGCATTTTATGTGAATTCCAACAGCAGGGAAAAGTGCTTCTAACGCGCTGGGGAATCAATTTGTAGTGCTCTTGATGCACACGCGGTCTTGTGAAACATGTCATTGTGGGTACAAAGGTTTTATTAGAAGTCGTAGTGACCACCAAACGCGCACTGAACATCAAACCCGAAATTATGGAGATGCGCAATTGCAAGTTCTACTGCGTGAGAACTCAACGCAAACGCAACAAGAGCCTTCACCAGCTCAATTAGGAGTCACCCAAACACCTATCTACAAGCTTTACCACAAAATGGGACAAATTCGGCAAGTTGGAAGTTGGGCCCCCCACATGTGACGACCGAACACACAACCAAGGCCAACGCATGAAAACATGACTTGCAGTGCGTGCCTGCCGATCAACAAGCAGTGAATGAACTTCTTGTGGAAACTTGTGACGGGTGATGGAAAGCATGTTTTTCGTTACGAGATTCCCAAGCGTAAACATGTGTGTGTAGATCCCGCACAGCCGAAACAGGACATCCGCTTGAAGAGGATTCACTTGTGAATCTGGTGAGGGAGCATTAAGAGTGTACTTAGTTATGAAGACGGTGCTATGCCATAGGAAACGATAGAGAAGTTGGTTCGCACAGAGATATTTTGTAAAAATAACACGTGAGTCATCTGTGTTTCACACAAAGCTGAAACGCAAGGCACAAAGTGCAACGGTGTTGGTTAGCCCGAGGCCTACGCAGCTACATTTTATCGGGTAAAAACTCACCCAATTCGTGGAGAGGAACATCTTCAAGTCGAGCGGGTCGCCAGCGAGTTGGCCCTCGATGCGCGTGAGGGAGTGACAGGAGGCCATGGTCTCGAGCAGGGGTCCAGGGGGCAGCTTACTCGGCTCCCCGGTCGGCTCCTCAAACTGCCCATCCCCATTGGGTATTACGCCCCACAAATCCAAACCGTCCTCGGTAATAGTGCCCGTCTGTCGGTTAAAAAGAGATGCGCATGAATACAGGCGTGAGAGAAAGAACTACCTGGGGTTTTCAAGCCGAATTAGATGACTAATGAAGACGGGTCTAACTTCAATTCACCACACAAGGAAGTGTGTCCTGAATTAGCCAAATAAATACAAAATTCATTTGTTTGTGAATTAGACTAGCGGGCAGAAATTACGCCAGTTTAGTGAGATAAACGCTTATCAGAATTTTGGCTCAAGGTTTCCCGTGTGCACACACTACCTGGCTGATACTAAAAACAATCAATTTGAGGTCTTCAGAGGTCAAAGAGTTGTTGAAAGCAGAAAGTAAACTCACTTTATCAAAACAGGTGACATTGATCACACCGCAGACGTTGATGACACTGGGGTTGATGCAGAAGACGCTGCGTTTCTTGAGACGGCTCTGTGCAAACGCAATTCCTACAGTCATGGCGACGGGCAAAGCAGGTGGAACTGCCACGGTAATTAGATCGAGCGCTCTCTTAATAATCATGTCCGCGGCGTAGCCATTTCGCAGCTGAAATAAACAGTTTTGATGTGGCACAGTAAAGGCTGTTTTCACCGATAAGGAATGCGGAGATGGAAAAAAACAGAACGTCAAGTACACTCGTTTATAAAATGTGGCACTATGTGCGCTTATGAGCGACGAACAAGCCGTGAGGTCAAAAATTGAGGAGTTGAGACCGATAAAGTGAATGAACGTACCAAAACGTAGATGGAAAATCCGAAGCCGCTCAGTGCCAAGATGGACAACAATCCAATGAACTTATTGACGTCTCGGGTGAACTCAAACTTCATCGGCTTCGGGAAGAGAATCGACCTAACCATCTCCCCCTTGGCCGTACGGAAGCCCGTGCGCACAACCACTGCAGTGACCTTCTGATCAGCGAAGTTGCGAGTTTGAATGACCAATGTACCGCAAAACAGGACACTTTTCGACGCGGCCTTCAGGTCAAATAGCACTGGGGTGTCATCAACAGGTTTGGACGCGACAAATGGTATTTTAGTCACCGGTACACTTTCACCTAAATGGCAAGAAAACTCTAATTCAGTGGAAAAATAAACATGCTAAGAAATTACGGTCTATAGAAATGATAAGACTTCTGCGTCATAATTACAGCTCAGGCTACTGACCTAAAACACAAACTTAGAGAATTACAAAATTCCCCAGTCAACTAGAGCGACTGACCCGTCAAGGTGCTTTCATTGACAATGCAGTTGCCGTGAAGGAGAACAGCATCACAAAACATGGTGCAACCATCTTTGGGGATTTCGATTACGTCACCAGGCACCAGATCAGTGGAATCGATGGAGAAGAACTCTGATAAAAAAAAATTAGAGCACTTAACAACGAATCTGAGAAATTTGAGAAAACGTTACTTGGCGGCAACGTACTTGGAATTCCGTTTACATTGCGACACACACTAACAGATCCATTAGAAACGACTGTATCACGGAGGGCCTTCTCATTCTGAAACATGGCAAAGTCACCAGATATTTTTAAAAAAGTGGTATTTAGGAATATTTTAGGTCAGTGTAAAGTAATTTACCCTTCTTATATCGAAAATTGTCCAAGATAGCGACAAAACTGAGATAATAAGAATAGTTGCCGCATAGTAGTAGTAGGAGTCAGAAAACCACAATATGCAGCTGGCGAGTTGGAACATGTAAAATTGGTTTAACCCCTAAAATGATGAAAAAGGTTAGCATTCAATAGCATAAGCTAAATAAAACATACCTCAGACAAAAGCAGTTGCAAAATACTTCGTCTTGGAATGGGGATATCGTTGGCATCGTAGGTGAACTTGCGACGGCTGACCTCGCCATCATCAAGTGGTTGCGCGTTCACAATGTCCGACGACGGTCGCTCATCCCAACTCCTGTGAGAAAAAACAAAATTGGTGACATATTAGGGAACGAAATGGTACCTACAGGCATGGTTTTAAACATTCCTCAAGCTTGCAACGCTTGATACAAGTAAAGCTTACTGAAGTAAATAGTAGTGCCCATCCGACTCGTCCAGAACGTATTTCAGACTTTTATAATAAATCCACAGTTGTGTTGAATCAGTCTACATGTACATTATGAAAACGACTTATTTACTTCGCTGTTATCTGCAGTGAAAAATCCAGAAGCTTCCGAGAGAGCACTGGAATAAACGCTATCACCATCGTTTGAATCGACATCGAGACTCCGTCGTGATTTTCTGCTTTTAACACCGACAACATAAAATACACCGCTACTGTCCTGTGAAGTTATAGAATAAAATCAAAAAGCGTACTTTGATCAGAAACTTGCTAGCCTCACTGATTTTACAAGGCGACATCACGAAGCGAATGTGAAATTGAGGGTACCAGTGAAGGACAAGACGAAGAATGAAAACGGAAAAGACGTAGCAAATCCATTTTCGTATCTGCCTGATTCTAGAGTACTTGAACGCCCATAAATCCTAAACAATAAAATAGAAGGAAAACAAATACCGAAACGGCACCATCAGCCTCAGTTATGTAACAGTGATATTCGTCATCACTGCCTGCGATATGACCCATTTCCTTCCAACCCTGAAGAACTGTACGACTTGAGATCGATAGCCTGGATCCACAAGACCTTGGCAGCACCAACTTCTACAACCGCACACCGAACAACTACAGGCGGAATGAGCGACGGTTTCAAACTGCCAGCTTTGGTATCAGTTCAATTAAATGCCTTCGTAAAAGAAAAAGATCAGCAATGAATCTTAAAAAGAAACTTATATCATAGAATTTTGCCAAAAGGAAAGTTTTCTACTTTTCGAAATTATTTTTATTTGCTTAAATTCATTGAATTTTATTTCTATCTCTTAAGGTAAACATTAAATGGGCAACAGCGTTTTAAAAACTATACATTCAGAAGTGTTGCCATCACTGTTCATGTAAGTAATACATAGATGACTCACATGGAACAGCGTCTGATTTTCAAGTAAAAATGTGGGTTGCTTTTTCTAAGTTGAATGAAATTTGAAAAGCATTATTTGTTCGATCGATACAACTGAGAAGAATGGATGCTTTTAAAGGATGACTCGATAGGTAGTTAACGGCAGCAAGTTTTTTTTGTTAAGAAATGACAATCTTTGTCAAAGAGGTTGTCTAATTATGGCCAGCAACTATATTCCAACCTAATCGGCTAATTAATTTATTATGAATTTAGTGCTCCACGGTAATAGCAAATGCGCAATTTTTTATTAATTGCATTTGCAAAGCGTTGACAACAATATTTATTTATCAGGACAGGTTTTGACATCAGAATTTTAAATTTAGGTCCTTTCATTTATGTGTAAACCCTTTTAAATGTCTTTTAGTCTGTATTTAGTAGTTATGTATTTGTCATCTTTGAGATATATTGTCATAGTGTTTAGTATATGATAGATTTTGCATCTGAAATCCAAGGAAATGACCAACAGATAAAAAAAATCAATGAACATCTTTAAAAGACGAGTACTTAAGCATTCATACCAAAATATGAAATCAAGGCCATGGTCCATTGAAATAAAGATACATCTTACCTTTATCAAAAATTGTGTGCGTTTAAGGTTAAAATATGTACTTTTCACTTACTTAAAACGAGATTGTCTGTCAATTTGTACTGTTGCATTCGTAGCTATATATTTGTTGAAGTATTTTGGAGATGGTAAGCCAGTAATTCGTGCTGAGCACATAGCGGCCAATCTCTTTTTATAATTGCCGACGCCACATAAATCAACATAAAATATTTCTTTGACACGGGAACCCTTTACAATCACATTATCGAAATTTTCGCCATCGGGTTATGTGAGGAAAGTTTGAATTCGATTCTGCGGAAATTTATACGCTTTATATTATTTTTGACATCTCGGATTAAATTTCTCATGACTTAACTAATCAATTATTTCACAATTTCCAAACTCCGTGAAGGAGGAACAGCTTCACCTCGTAGAATCTCATAGTGCAGTGATACTAATCAAAACGTGTCAAACGATCTGACAATAACCGCCTCCTCGTTGCTTCACTTCACCCGTCGCTAGAAGGATTGGATACTGAGGGTACTCTAACTTGACGCAAATACGATTGCGTTATTGATTTTGGTAATAACCATCTTTTTGTTAAAAATAATTTTTAATCGTACAATGTCTGAATCGGTAAATAAGCCCTTATAGGATTTTAATAATGCATATTCTGAAATCAATTGAACTCAACTTTTCCCACATGTGATGGCAACCATAATACCCATTAGTTCAGGAAAATAGGCAGGGACCATACGAACGCCTATCTTAATGGTATCATTCGCCATGAAGTTAGTTTGAACTTAAAGTAAAAATTGTCGTTGTACTTCAGTTTGATTTGAAACATGAAACTCTAATCACTGATTCCCCGGAAAGAGTTGTGTTTTCATTGGTGGCTGCATGAAACGTCACAAAACTAATTTATGCTGACAATTAGAACGAGAACAATCCACCCAGGTTTGTAGTTGCTTCACTTAACTTCACTTATTCCACCAAAAACAAATAAACACCAATCAGCTAAACTCCTCGTTGTAAAGCAGCAAAAAATACATCATTTTATTCACACTTATAAACCTCAACAAGTACAAACAGGGATCTACAGATCATAGACGGCGAAACGAAATTCAATATCTCCGCAGTGCTTCACACAAGAGTCCACTGTGTCTAACCTTCGCAAAAGAAGATGATGCAGTCGTTAAAAATTGCATGGTATCGCTTCAAATGAGGCTAATATTGAGACAATGCTGACTACGGCGGTCGACACTTGCCTTTTTGACAAACCTAACTAAATCCTAGGCATAGAGGTACCAAAGGTGTCAGACAAAATGGGTTACGCAGGAAACACAACCAGACGCAACGGCCAAGTTCGCACTAGACTTTAATACCAATCAGCTGCACGAAACTGAGGTTCCTCCAGACAAACACCGACAGTGCAGGAAAACCGGATTCACATAAACTTACTTCACTGACCGAAGTTGCTGCCAGTCTAGCGAAGGGAAAAAGACGTCACAGTCGAAGTCCCTCATAATGTGTGTGCAGTAAATACGCACCGGATACGCTTTTTGCTCTAGCGCAGCCTACAACGAAAGCGAGCGGGTCTGAAAAGGAGCGCCTTTAGAGGAATTATCACTTCAAACCACCAAGGAGCCGTCGAGTTCAATTGAATTCGATGAAATAAAGGCGACGATTTATGTTTTCAATTAACAATAATTTGACCCGTAAAATTGAGTCTCAGATGTCGCATGAAAGTGGATTCACCCTAATCACGAATTTGCGTCGCCCCAATCAACACAACTCGATGTAGTTTCAAAGTGACGTTTGAGGTTCGGCTCAGTACGTACTCAAGTTAACAAGTCATCAAGATCAAAACTCCCAGTTCTCGGAGGATGATTGCCCGATATTTGCAGATTTTTGATGTGTCATTGAGTAGGGACAATTACACAAAACGGTTGTTCAAAGCAACACATGGGGATGCGAAATGCGTAAGCACAAAATGGAATAGTTAGATTAGGATTCCAATTACATTCGGATTTTGAGGTCCAGACTTGATTGCAGATTAAGGATTGGACGTGAGGAGACTAACTGCGTGCATGGTACAAGACGAAGGGTGCGTGGGATTAAAAAAAATACCTCATAGATTCTGCTGCCACCGATAACAAACACCTCATCCACCAGACCATCGTCGTGCAGCGACTCTACGAGCCGAATGGAGTCATCGAATGACCTTGCGAGATAAACACCTTCATTTACCCTAAAAATTGCATACAAGGTAACTTCAAGTGATCTACGATTCGAGTTGCGTTGACACGATCACGTTAATTCGGTTCGGAAGTGGTCGGAATTTCGGGGGAATAGATGCCCATGTATTTCTACCGAGAATAACCGCATTCCTTCGACCTAGAGGGACAAGATTGATGACATACCAGAGATGACAAACCTTCTTGAGCAGTCGTTGTAATTCTGGTGAAAAAGTCCATATCCTCTCTGAAACGCAAAAAATAAATGCGCATTTAAAAAAGACCTAAAACCTCTTAACCATCAACTTTCGAGTTATTTAAATAAAACATAGCCTCGGGCGTGCAAGAAGATAAATATATAATTTTAAAGTTACTCTTGTTACAGCTGGGTTCCGCAAAGAGGATGCTGAAGATAAAATATAAAGGTTAGTAAAGGTAAAACTATTTATCGCCAATGCAACTAGTGGTAAACCCCTGCAAAATTCTACACATGAACCACCACTTCCTTCTAGTTTTTTGCCATTTTGTTTCAATACTAAACATCCAATTACGATTTTGGCATACGTCTCTCTATATTCATCAGTAACTTGAGTATCTGTTAAGCGCATTTCTAGCGATATTAGAACGAAGTAATTTGGGCACGGAGGTCAGAATTAGGTCAAAACAGAGGTACTGTACGCAACAAATAGTGGTATAAACTGATATTAAACAACATCCACACATTGAACTGTGAGAACAGGAAGAAGTTAGGCAAGTAGGCAGATACCTTAATATTCATTCTGAGATCGAAGTAAAAGGATGCCTCAAAACGGAATCAGTCCTAATAAGAAATACGTGTAGTCCCACTAGCTTATAGACTTTCAGGGATTTTAAAACACATTTGTCACTAGAAAAAGTCTAGATAATCGGGGCACTTAAGCGTGCAAAAACGACGCCTGGCGATTAAGCTGCAAATGTCAGACTTATAGACGCGTTCAAATTAAACTGTGAAGAATCCCTAACACATCTACAAATCGAGATATAATATACTCGAAGTGACAGCCTTCATGTATGAATTTTCTATTTGTTTTTTGCTAAATTATGATAAAATTGGATGTAAAACCTTTTTGGGGAAACGAAAATGCTCTCAAGGTGATGCGAAATAGTAAAACACTCAAGCAAACCAAAATATGTTGAAAAGATATACCTGATTTTCCATGGCAATTTATTGGCCTTCCCAATACCGCCGTTGCTTGCAACGGCCGCGATCACGTTCAAGCGCTTCAAGGTCATCTTCTGCTTTAACACGTTTCTTAACGCGAAGGTGGTGGGCAGACCCAAATCCTAGATAAATACACAGCGTATTCAATGCGCATGCAACTCTATGCAGCCATATAAGACGAGATAAAACTGCTATTCCTAAACAGTATCACTATCCAACGCGGCATGTAAATGATTTAAAAATTCGTTACGAGTGGAGGATTAGTGCCGTTCTATTATCATCCAAATGAGTCCTCACCAGCATAATTATAATGCTAAATTAATGTTTAGTTCATTTGTAATGTAATCGTGCTTGAGGATAAAACACATAGGGAACAGATTCGGAAAGATGATGGCAAATTATAAATCTTTGTATACATTTTCTAGAAAGTAGTCTCAAACTAATGCAGTACAAAACGGGCACATTGATTAAGTTCTCCTGTGTTTTACCGAAATTCTCTTCACCGAATCACCCCAACAATTAAATATTTCTTAAATACTCGGACATGGAATCTTATTTGCTGGTATTGACTATTTCGGATTCTTAAAATTCGGCAGGAAGAAAAATAATTCTTGTAAAAAGATAAATGTTATCCTCGTGGCCGAACCTCGCGATGGTCTGTTTCAAGTCTGCAAATGTAAATTAGCATATATTTGAACAGGTTGGATTATTCAAAGAAATTTAATTCCAGGCTGCATAATAATGACATGAATACAGTAATTTTTTATAGATATGTGGAACACCTTTATCCGTCATAAAAAACGGTTGGATCTTAAATAGTTCATATTTGTTAGAATTCAGTTAGTCATTCAGTGTCAATTTTGGCGACATTTTTTGTACTCGAATTACTTTCTTAGTGTACTTGCTGAGTAGTCAAGGACTAACGGGTGTATCATCTGTCGTTTTTAAAAAGAAAAAAAGCAGAAATTTATGACTTAAACGGATATTCTGATTTTTGATATTTGTATGCCCTGCCGTGGCGGCGTCGATTAAACCATTGCGTTTGGTAGTAAAACAGTTATGATATTGATTCGGTGTTTTGACGGAATAGAACATCTTTGAGAGGTAGGAATGAACAATTTATGTTTTCAAACATTATACGAAAATTAATTAACAACTATTTCCATTTATTTTATAAGGTGCCGATCAGCTCTATTTATATTTTATGTAAATACGTCTCATCATATTTGTATATAATGCCGAGGTCAAGTGGCTATTAACTTTGAAAAATATAACTGCGTTTCAACCAGACACATTCAGACATTATTTCCATTAGTGAAATGCTGAATACTCTAAGATATTATTTACGGAATTCATGGCTTGTGCAACATTAATCAAGTACTAAAGAGGACCTGTCGCCTTATGACTTTTTTTTGACAAAAAAAGTGACAAGCATGTAGTCAAAATGATCCGTTCAAAATAAACAGGGGTGTAGAATTAACCAAGGATCATTCTGTTTCATGTAAAGATATCTTTCGAATGGGAACTTCAATTACTTCCAACGCATCGGTTTCTTGCAATAGGAATAAAATTGATTTTTATCGCCAGTTTTTTTAAAGTTAATTGCTTGGAAGATTTCAATGGATCTTAAGTAAATTGAAATTCTATGAAGGTAGTCGTTGTAATTATTTAATATTAAAATTAATATTGAACTAAGCCACATAAGAAATTATATGTGCCCACAATTTTTTCTCCCAAGAAATAGCTGTGTGTAAGTATCAAACAATAACATTTTTCAAATAAATCAGCTCTTCTTTGTAGAAACAGAATTGAATATGCAAACTTGAAATCTGACCTAAACGAATTCTTGAAATACAACAATACACGAATAATTATAGATGTTCGCATTGATAGTACTCGGTATTATACGTTCTGTTGAACGAAACAAATTATATTTCTAATTGAAATGTTACATTTATATAATGAAAGGTATATTTAGAAGAACCTTATGTTGTTGTTCAAAATTTATTCATTTCTACTTAAATGAATGTCATCTTGTAGGTTCTGTTTATTAGTTTTTAAATTGCGATTTTAAAAATTAAATAAACGTATTGCAGCTTTTAATGTCTTTATAACGTAACTAATTTTTTTGCACGCTTAAATTAACTTGATGTGTGACCTTTCAGTTTGTTTATATCTGTCTTTTACTGTGATTTAGTAAATTTGTGTTGATTCGTAAATTAAGCTTTGCATAGCTGAAATAATTGTTTCGTTGGTTTTGTATAAAAGTGTGTTTACTTTGTTGGTCTTTGTAAACCTTTCATACTGGAATGCATATTAGTTATCTCATAAATAGCATGGAAGACCACATTTTCGACGCAGATGATTCTGTTTCACTGTCCTCTGATTCTGGCTTGGAATCATCAGAAGAAACTCGACCCTTAAGCACTGAATCCATTTATTCGTTGGACAATGGTGTATGGAATGAATTTTCTGTCATAGATCCACCTATCAATATCTCAACCGCGCTTCCCTTTATTCAGAATTCCTGTTTAGGTTTGCTATCTTGTGATACTGGTGTTTTAAAGTCGTCGGCGTTACAGCTTTTTCATCTTTGCCGTTTGGGATTTGCTGAAGCTGTACTGGCATCATCAGCTGAAATATTTGCGACTTTAAAGTCTGTAGTTACCGCAAATGACATATCAAAACATCCTGAACTCACCCACTATCTCAGTGGTATCTTCTACCATTTAACGGAAAATGACATCTCTGCATACCTCATTCCACTTGATTCGATCCTGGTATTAATCATCAAACTTTTGGCTGTTCCATTAGAATCAGCACTTCATTACACAGTGGCCGGCCTGCATAACCTGTTGGATCGCAAAAACTTACGTGAAAAGTTCCGAACCCCCCCTATTATAACTCTTCTTATCCAGATTTTGTGGACCTGCTTTATTTATGACAAGTCATTTCACCCACCTGTGACAAGTAACCCCTATCTTGCATTTGCATCATCGACAACCCTGTCAAAATTTTTGGCGATTGTTTGTGATTGTATATATTTACTTGCTCATAGAAACGAAATGGCAAAGCGGCTAATACACGCCAAGCAGGGTGTTGTGCCACTGTTGTACTTTGTTCACACATATCCTTTTGAAAAAACACAATGTGTATGCGCTCGCCTTCTGCGCATACTTTCGACGCATCCACATACGAAGAAAGACATTCTGCGAGGTGATCCAGCACTTCGGTTCTTTAAGCACTCAGCCACTTCAACGTTTCAGCGACTCTCGACAAATGCCTTTTGGACCCTGAGAAATTTGTCTGACCAATGTGGGAGCCTTGCAAACCAACAGATAAACGAAACCAGTGAACTACTTCTTCAAAGGTTTCGTACCGTAGAGCATTCTTTGCGATGTTGGAAAGCCAGAATTTATTCTCACTATGATCTACAAGAGAGATACACAATCGTACGATGCATCTCAGGAACTCTGGCCAATTTCACCTGTCGGAACCCCTTTACCAAATCCTTTTTGGTTGAGGTAATTTATTTTGTCGTGTTTTGTGTTCATGCGTCTTATAGTTAAGATGAATTAAATTTGGATGTGTAAATTGTCTCTTAAAACTAAAATTATGTCATGCATTAAAACCCCCTTGATTTGGGCTCGTTAAACTCAGATAACTCTGAGAATAAAGTATTGATCAGAATACAGGCATCAATTAATCAATAATTTGTTTAATTTTAACGTCGTATATAAATTTCGAATCATTTGCTTTGGAGTAAGTATATTGATTGCAGATATTCATATGTCTACACAACGTGTTTTCAACAAGCTTTCCCTGATTTCCAATCGATGCCAATTTACTTATGTTGTTATAACGTGTTGCTAAATTTATGCAAAGCACCCAGTCGCGACATTCTGCAACAATACCCAAGGAGTTTAGCCGATACAAACACGATAAAAGTGCTGATTTCAAAAAAAAGGTTTCCCCTTCACTAGATTTTTTGTATTCCACGAGTGAAGGCTTTTCTCTCAGTTTTTTTGGATCTCATCCTAATTACAAGACCAAAGTGTTTTAATTGGTGTCCATTACCTTGCCACCTCGACACCGCCACCAACGCCGCCAACACCGCCTTGTCTTTTTGAGTGCGTGTGTGTTTGTGTGTGCACGGGCAAGCACGTGCCGTCATTTGCGTCTGTGGGTGTGTGTGTGCATAACTTCGACACATTATGGGCAAAGTCTACTGTCTTTGGGAGTGTTGTCTTCTCAGCGTCAGCTTCATACCAATTTCACACCTAGTCCCCAAATCCATCTCAATGTCAGCAAAACACCGAAACCCTTTTTGACATGCCTCGAAGCCACTGAGGCTTCTCGTTAAAAATAAATTGATTTTTTTCTGTGTGATGATATTTAGTATCCCACCATAATAAACGCAAGCTCTATTGCTGTTTTTGCTGCGTCTTCTGCTCCGTTTTTTGTTCTGCTAACCCGAGTACTGTGAAAACCACAAAGGGAGTTTAATGTGGAAGCATATTAATCATAGATTCTTGTCAAGAATTTGTGGATAATATTTTACAGACGACGTGCGTTGAAGAATTGACGCCATTATTAATCGTTATAACTTGCCAGGATTCAATTAAACTGCAAGGATAAGTTACATATACAACCAGGTACCAAGAAACGGTCTAGCTGAGTTGCGTCATTTTACAGAGTGGTGCCGTGCCCCTACTCTCCCGACTATTTACCTTCTCAATGAACGAGCTGTCGGGACATCCTACTTTGTGCCGAGAGGCCTCTGTGGGTGGCACATGCGTCGCTCCCCCCAAGTGCGATCCCATCCCCTCAACCCTCCTCTCCTGCCCCTGTGGCCGGCGCTCCCTCCCCATGTCCCTTCTCCAGGCCACAGTCGACTGCGTTGAGGCAGCGCTGCGCTGTCTCTCCCACCTCACCTCCTCCCATCAGCTGGCGGACGAGGCGCTGCACCAATTGGCTCTCGACCAACCGGACAGCTTTCTCGCGGGCTCCAAGTGCGTCTGCTGGATCGTCGACCTTTTCCACCTCACTTCGGATGGGTCGAAGAGCCCGGGGGACACGCATGTTATCAGGCTGGTCCACGAACAGTGCAGCATTTTGGACACCGACCATGTTCTCCAGTTGGCCAAGGCGTGGCTTTCGCTGGCGCGTAATTGCCTGGCCGGCAGTGCTTGGCAAAGTCGTGAACAGGAGACTACTCTGAGGTCGGCGGTAGTCTACCTCGAGGAGAATCTAGGCCCATTCATAGAATCGGTGAGTGGCGAAATTTCTCACCTCTGCACCATCCAACGCTTCCACAACCAGTTTTTTTCCCTCCTCGAGACAATTTTGACATGCCCATTGCCAGGGTAGCAGGTCCAGATGGTTTTGCATTTCTTACAAACCCAAACCTAGAGCATTTCCATTAAAAAAAGATTGGTCAATCTTGAAATCTCCGTAGGCCTTCTCTTGAATATCTTGACGTCCACCAAACATGCAAAAAAATGTCCTCTTAATTCACCTTACTTTTTGACAAATTCGCAATCGGTAAGTCTCCTCCTCTTTTTGAAATGAAAACAAAGCTTGAAACCGCTGTTTGTTTGTTTCAATGAATTCTCTTGTCACCCATTCATCCCCTCCGCTATTTTTTAAAAGCTAACAAGGGTTTACAAGTTGAAATATGTCAACCTGACTGTGCTCTTGTTTGCCAATCAACACGCTGATTATCAAATCTTGTCTACTGACCCCACTGAGAGCCTTTCGTTGCAACAAACTGGCTGCTGGCGACAACTTGAAGTTTGCTTATCGCTTATAACGAATGCAAGTTAGGCTACAAATCCAGCAGAAATTTACCAAGAAGACGACGCTCACATAAACAGGTTTAGCAGTCTTGTGGCCCCTTCCTTCAGTCTTTGTCAGGGAACAGAGCGTGCAGTGTTCCTTGTGTGTTCTTTTGCCGACAACACCGCCACTTACCGCCAGTCGGTGGCGTGTGGATTGTGTGTGTGTGTGTGTGTGTGTGTGTGTATAAGCATATGCATGAATGCGTACGACCTTGCTAACCGGCCTTTTCGAGCTCATGACAAAGCATCATGGCGAACACTGAAAGAGCAACACCTCTGTTGTTCCCTCTCCTAGCAATTATCTCTCCCTGTCGCTAAACTTAGCATACCTGTGTGGTCGAAATTGGGCAAATTGTATCCGTCAGTGAGTAAAATTGAATTCTTCCGTTCTGTCAGCATAAAACGAATTCGACTTTAACCGCCTAATCAAAAACCTACTAGAATATCCTGCATTCTCGTCGTTCTCCTGTTGACGTTGGATGGTCTTGCTCAGGCGTTCATGCAAACAGTTTTACTCTTGCCACTTTTTAGCACATAAAGCCTCTAACGTTTCCTTTTGCCCGTCACATCTAATTAAGGCTGTAGTGATGTGCTAGTTGAATTTCTTCCCTTGGGACCTCTCGAATTTAAATGTCTTTCAAAATGGTCACAGTTTCCCTCCAAACGTGTTCTTCTAGCCACAAGTAATGCCATCTGCTACACTATGGAACAACTGGGAATTCGGCTAATTCATTCTTCCCTGTCAAATGACAGATACTGCGATGATTGCTTGTGATAAGGAGGCTTGAGTTGTTATTGCTTTGCATTCTTCCACCACTACTACCACCACCACATCTCCCACGTCAAAAGGTGGTGAGAATAGGCTGAAAACAATGCCACTCATGTCAGTGTCATGCTCAAAATCTAGCCTGACATTCACATACACCCCAGGAAGTAAGACAAGTCGACTTGAAGCCTTAATTAATCGAAGTGTGGCTGCGCGGGGAAAATTGAATTCGACTTCCTCCGCCTTCTCCGCCTGATTTAAACAAACCTCGGTTTATCTTCCCTGCCATGCTGTTTAGATTCCTCTTAACTTTTCTTTTTTTGGCAAATTTACATAATGAACGGTGCTCATCGACCGCTTTTAGTCGAAGTTACTTGTAATTTTGTTGGTTAGATTACTTCCTTAACGTGTTTTAGAGGAACACATGTGCACTTGTAGTCTAATCGCGGGTTATTACAGCTAGATGAGTGAGTTGCCATCACCATAATATTCACTATCATCATCACCATCAATCTCAGTGTGTGCTTGTGATCAGATTGTTGAAAAGTAAAATGTTGTGTATCTGGCGTTATTTTACACACCCTCGTGTCACTATACTTTAGTGATTACTTGCACGTTGTGTCAAAGGTATGTAAATTTTGCTTCGTGCCTCCATGGTGTTGAAATTATGCTGACTTCGTGCATTGACAGGTGAATATTTGGTGAATAATTATGCTATGGAAGGCTTCTGTAACCGGCATAATTCTGTTGTGGTAATATCGGATAAGTATGTGCGTGTGCTATCAATGTCCGAACTGCTTCGAGCAAATTTCATCTAATCACCCTTGACACCCAATTGATGTTTCCTCCGAAATGCCTAAGTATTTTGGCTTTGGGACAAATAAACCTTCTCAAAAACACATCCCAACCGGTACCTGCATGACTTCTTGCAGATGTGAAGGCAGTAACCACTGTGGAGGTTGTCACATTCTAATTTGTGCGTTTTTCGTGGGCTGATTTGAATGCTGCTTTGTACATTTGCTGGCACGTCTGCCATTTAACCCGTGTGAAAGTCAAATTTTCAAGAAATCGCCTACCCCTTTTCCCGTACATTTCTTCCTGTCACCTGGACAAATCGTTACAGTTTCTTTAGCCAGGCCTTGACAGGCCACACAAGTGTTTCTGCAGTTATCGCGTCCCGTCATCCACTCCTCGCGTGTTTGGCATCTCTCTTGTGCTCTTCTACGTGTTGCTTGTTACCGGTCAGCACAGGCACACGATGGATTTTTTACGCTTCTTCTATCTACTCCTCTATAGACTTTACCCATTTCAGTATGCAAATCAAACGCAAGAATTCATCTTCATTCCCGGAATCTACTATCACGAGGTTCATCTTGTGTGAGATCTTTGATACTAGCTTCAAATATTCATGCGGTTACGAAGGTCAATCTTTCTGAATTCAATTTCCGGAAAATGACGCAGCGCCCTAACCGTTGGAGGCGTGTAAACCTATTCCCGTACGTCCATTCTCTTCATGACTCTTCGTCTAAACGCTATGAGCATTGCCTTGGTATGAGTACGTCCTCTAGGATGAATCAAAATCACCAAATCTTCCCCTCTGTTCTGACGAACTGGATCTCTCATCCGAATCCATCAAATTACTGTCGAAATTGAGGCTTGAACGCACCAAACCAGAGATATGTGGTGCTTCCTGAGACAAGTAGACTGAGTATGTCCTTCGGGTCCGAAATTGATGCCGCATCTGTCATTTTTTCGTTCTGTTTACCCCATTGCTCCGTCGATGGCTTTTTTTCTCAAATTCAGGCCATTACTCGTATCGCTAAAAGTGTGCTAATCAGTACAAACTAATCGTCCACATAGAAGGCTCTTCAAGTTAGTAGTCACATTTAATTTATTTAAAACAAAATTACTACAAAATATTGCAGAATATATCACCGTGATGATTCCATTACTAAAACGCTTTTAAACGTTATTTGTCACTTAAAAATTGGGCAAATTTAGTGCACGAGATATTTGTAGTCGTAGTTGTAAAAAATATGAACCAATTAAAAAAGACTGTACGGGGGTGGTAAGCACTACACGTATGCCAGTCTAAGATGTCACTCTGCTTGTTCGTGTTTTCTCACCTCACCCCATCTCACTCTTGGAGAGGGCTAACTGTCACCCTCTAATCTTGATCTCCTTACTTCCTTCTCTACCAGACCTCACATGCGTTAACAGGGGACATGTGAGACTGGTGTGACAGCCATTCATTAGCCAAAACACCTCCCCTCTTACGTCCCCCCTCACTGACCGCACGGGACATGAGTACCTGCGAAGACTTAATTCCCATGTTGAAACATTTTGGTGAGTAATTTAGGCAAGATGCAATCAGATTCATCGGCTCCGAAACAAACTGATCAAACGCATTGTCAAGCTACTGACTGATTGAATTCCGTTGAACACGTGGATCGATTTCACGTCGATTAACTGTGGCACTCCGCATCTTCGAAGTAGGCGCTGTATTGATGTCCTTTCTGTGATTGACTTGGAGAAAATGCTGCCCTTCTGCATTCCCCCTTGAACTAAACGTGAACGAGACGTCGAAGAAGTTGAGATCGCTGAAGTTTTTGGATCAGAAAAAAAACTTTTTGGGTCATTTAGTCGCACTTTTCGTTGATCTGAGCGCTTCTTTTGGTTTGCGGTAAGGATTATGACTTCTAAAATGCACAACTTGTGGTCACCTAGCTTATTTATGTTGTACTAAACCGTTAACCGTATTATCATTTTAAATAACCGTTCCAAAGTCCGGCATTAAACGACATGTCGTGGGGTTTAGAACTCGAATTAGTCTATTAAAATTGAGGTGAAATGCACTGGAATGATCTGTTTTGGCTGCTGTCTATCTCGATTGACGATGTCTCACCTGGTAGCCTATCACGACGCATCACGTGCTTTGATATGAGCACAATTACAGTCTCCTGGGTTGTTGGTGTTTTAGGCTACCAAATTGTAAGGGAAAGCAGCATTTCTACCCAATCATGAGCCATCAATCACAGCTCAAATCTCTTCATCCAATTATCAAAGAAAACGAAGCGTTCATTCCAAATAATAAAGGCCAATCGATTAGTGCCGTTTCGCAGGCAAAAAAAAAGTGGACTAATTTGGTACGGCGTGGCAATTTTCCCGTTTGGTGTGGAGTGTCTGAGCGTAAAAGGCGGTGATGCGGTTTTTTCAGACTCCGAACAGCCGAACAAATGCCGTGGTGTCTGTCGGTGGTAAAAACGGCGGCGGCGGCGGCGGCGATAGCCGCTTTTTGCCCACTCAACTGACCCTCAGTGCTGCCCGTGGACCTCCAACTACCGGCAAAACCATCTTTCTCTCATTCCCACCCTACCCCTGCACCCCTCTGGTCTCTACCAACTGCCATTATCTCCAGATTGGAAGCGTTTTCGAGGCTCCTTAATGCCCTTTTTCACTTTTTGCACAAGCCCGACTTGCTGGAAGGGTTTTAGGCGTTGGTATAAGGCCTTAAAATTGTGTCTTGCTCTGGCTGAATCGTCAATACCTATTGGAGTTGTCCACATTTACCAAGACAGCTTTGTCAACACTGTGACTTGATTACAAATTAACTTGTCTACTTAATTACAACTCTGCTACCACGCCACATCGCTGTTAACACCATCAAGTCATTGGTCGGGGTTAATTACTCAACCCATTTGATCTCAGATCGTCCAGACACGTCTGAGCGTTGACTCGACCTCCGCATTTGGTCCCATCTTGTGCTCGAACCTTTGCTTCAGACAGTGAAGCCCTCCTCATAAGCTGTAGTCTTCCTGGAAGTTTTCGACATACCAGACAAGAGGTTCTAACTACTTGCCCAGGGATCTGCATCTCCTACTATCAATAGTTACCTTTGTGTTTGGCGGAATCTGACGCAGGAGATAATATGGACAATGTTTTTTTCCCGGTGTGATTAAGCTTAACAAGATGCAGCTTTGTCGCCTTTAATTGCCTCATAAGTAATGAAAGCAATTACGTAATTTTAGATGCCTTTCTATGGCCTTTACGTTACGTCTCTATGTGTGTGTGTGTGGGTGGGTGAATTGGAATGCAGCACTGTGATGTGAAAATGACCAAACAAATGTAACCCAATCCTTTTCATTCTACCTCAGTCCTGTTTTGTGACAGTATGAAAGAGCTTCTACATCTAACACAATTTCCTGTGGCCTAGTCCATTGTCCATCGTTGCAGGCATTGACTTCATCCATTCACAACTGACAAACAGAGACCAACTGATTGCAGGGCTGTTGCGAAATGTAACAACAATTCTGGGAAAATGTGAGAACACAGGTTTACTCTGTTTTGCATCGTGTTTGCCTGTTTATGTATGTTAACTGCAAAACGCGACTCTTGACGTTTTGAATCAATGCCCGAAGCCGGGAATTTAAGTGGCCGGTGATGCTGGAAGTTGCTGTAGCACTGATAAGACAACCAAAGTGGCTGTTCACTTTGATGCTGAGAGCGCAGCGGCAATGGAAATGAGGTTTTATCACTGGGCGAGTGTGCCTCGGGCAGATTTGGCTGCCCGACAAACGAAACTGTTGCCGCAAGCCACAAGGGAATGCGCATTTTTGACCAAAGCTCCTGCTAACCCCTTCCCCCGCCCACCATCCCACCACCCTCCGTCCTAATTTTCCAAGCTCTAAAAAGCCCAGGGAAAAAGCGAAACCATTTTTGCCTTTATTGAGAGACGAGTGGAGTTGGTTGGTGTGCAAGCTCGATTTTACCGCAGGTTTCAAGTAATCCGAATCTATGCATTTTGGAATCGGTTACGACCGACGTTGCAGATCAATATCGCACTCAAAATACCTCCATTATTCATTTACTGAGAATCCTTTGAAAAAATCACTTTTTAGATCGCCTTCTGCCCCAGCGAGAGGAAGTAAACGTCTTCCTTAAGGGGTGTTGAAAAATTTCTTGGCCAATTCAACCAATATACTCTGTTTTAACAGTTTCTGAATCCGGTTACATAAATTTCCCCCGTCAAAGTCCAACCTTCTCAAAGGGTTCAGTCAAGAGAAAGAGATAGAGAGGAAAGACTGCAGTTAACACGTAGATCAACTGATTTATTGATGCGATAATGTCATCAGTTTATATAGGATCAGTTAGTATCGATTTCTGGAGCGCACTCGGGTGTATCGATTGAAGTGTGTCCGCCCACGCCCGATAACTGTGTTCGTAGCCACAGGATCTGTTTCGATCAACTAGGCCGAACCATGAGCGATTCTACAAGTAGAACAAAAACATTTCTTTCCTTGTTTTCATTTTGTTTATTTCATTAAGTTAAAAACCACTACGAGAAATCTTGAGCCTGGTTTAGGGTGCGTATTTCCGTTGGTGTGATCAACTCTGGTCTCCACTCACTAAAAATGGTCTTTTACCACTCCTGAACTTTGGTTTGGTCACATTGTGTGCAAAATTTAGTGTCACACATCTTAGAATTGACGAAGCTATGGCTGTAAAAGTAGTGTGAATTCTCTAACATCACCTACGGCTTTCCGGGATTCAAAATATCTAAATTTGTAAAGTTTTTTGTGTAGAAAAAAAGTGTTCTCCTTATTTCTGCCAGATGATGGGACGTCAGAAGCCCTTTTGATGATTCCATATAGTCAACAAAATCAAGATCAGTTACCAAATCGGTCAGCTAATAATTCTCGGATTGACTCCTAAGTCACACCCGCTTGCTCCTTGAGCCTTGATACGATGGGAACCTGTCAGACGATAACTTCTTGTGCTCAATGGCACATTTTTGTCACACCACTTGTCCGAAAACGCGGCAAGCGATTCAGTTAAAGTAGGCACGAGTTTGATTAAATGTGCTGAATGTGAGGCGATTGGGAATAGGCGTCTGATTGCCACTTCTAGACAACCTTTTGGAAGGATCAGCCATTACCCTTCGTAGGTGGTGCTTTCCTTTTAGAAACACACGAATTCTGACTTTATCTTGGGAAATTGGCAATGTCCGCTGCTGAAGTGTCATTTACATATGCGTTGTCGTACATTTTGGTAATAAAGTAGCACGTTTTTTTTAATAAAATAGTGTATCGGATGCCGGGGAAATGCGGTGGCAAGGGAGCTTATTTTAATATATTCGCTGAAACGGATGTTATCGCTCTGGCGGCATTGCGAAGTGCCGGCAAACCGACGTAAAGCCATACGCACACAGGTGACTAGATTTCCTTTCGTTGTCATTAATAGCGGAATCCAGTCGGTTTCTCTGGAGTTCCTGTTATTCTGTAACTGCGACCATAATCACAGGCAAAACCCCACCACCACTTGCGGCATTTCTTCCCACACTTGTTCCACGACGACCCATAAAATTCACTTCCTGCATGCTGAAATTGCGGCTTTGTGTTGTCGACGAGGTTAACAAATCGAAACCAGTACTTTGTTTTGATTGGGCTACAAGTCATTTACCAATAGCAACGCTCAATGACACAACCAATCAACTATGTGTTCACTGGCATTGTGCACGACTCACACTTGCTGCTCCATCAAGCTGTGGATGTTGTTTCGCCCGAAAACCTCCAGCTTTTACCGAGGTGTTTGTCAAACGATTCCACATTTCGTAAATTGTGTTCACTGGTGACCCCGCGTCACGTGACTAAATTAGTTTTCTGTGAACTAGTGCTGCTCCCATTCTCGCGCCTTGGTGTCCACCGATGCTTATCCGTTCAATTCCAAAACCCCTGTCAGTGATATTTGCCAAAGTCAGCCATGTGGCCAGCATAAAGTTTGAATTTGTCCAACCGGTCTTGAGGCTAAAATAGAACCGAAACTTTCAAGAAACTTGGTGACAAAAGGTAAGCAGCTCAAATGGCGGCAAAATTTGGTTGATAACAGGAAAAACAGTCGTGTCAACCAGATGTTTTTGAGGCTGCATCAATTTCATCTTTCTTGTAATGTTTTCGACAATGGTAAGGTGACATTGCGGTTATTTCGTCAAGGAGGAAACATCAAAAGGAGTTCATCTCTGACCTGATCAACGATCAGTGCTTTTCATCATGCGATGCTCCCTTTACCGCCCGATTTGAAACGATGAAAAGTGATGTAATTATGCAGGCAGATCTTCGATCTTGTGATTTCTTTCGTTGCGTGGTTGCTCTTCTCTTGATACATTGTTGGTGTGACCTCTGGTGTTCACTCAATGGCCAGCAATCTCTCATTTTGTTCCTACATCTAATTTAGGCACTAGTAGACTTTGACAAATTTCAACACTCCACACCCCACTCTGCCAACAGCAGGACACAGTTGGTACCATTTGAACTTTCACCCTCGCACTGCTTATTGTCGTAGGCTAGGCATTTGGGAGAGTTGTGGCCATCGCATGTGTGGGACAAATGAAACAGCGATTACTGCCACCTGCCCATTTCACGGTGACACGATTGGTTTGTGGAAGATGTGTGCCTCCTAGTGCGCTTCAGGCTGTAAAAGATATCTGGGGCGACGAAATTATCAAATCACAGATCTAAAAACAAGTCTGTGTTCAGGTGTTCGTTGTTAAAACCATGCACGTAACGAGATTTGGAGAAAGTCTAGGGAGATTTAATTAAAATCACGTTTCGAATCGAGTGCTACGCGCTGTGTTTTATTTGTATTGTAGTGAAGAATCCCACTTTTTTCTCTTTAATCGGTTTCGTTTTTTAAGTAACCATAAATCACTTTGCCAAAATCACGGACGCATTTACGATTCATGCCGCTTGCACTGCCAGTATTGCGTTCAGTGGAACACAGAAGCAACCAAAATAATTCCGCTGTGGAGGAAATGAACTGAAAAATAGGCGCAATGGAGAAGCGTTTGAGGTTTTTGTCGACATTCCTTGTGGCTTTGCAGCAGCTGTATCGGCTCTGGCCATGTTTTATCTAAACTCTATAATATGCATCGTGATCTGGCTTTTCAACAGTGGGAATTAATTTTGAGCTTACGAGTAGACAAGACAGCGCAGCTATTTGGATGAACGCGTAATCTGTTACCATGGCGAGTAATTTGGTATTAGTGGGTTTATCACCAGGCTGATAAGATAATGTTGGCAAACCAACGAACAAGTCTGGTTTAGGTTTGACATTCGTTCTCAGTTAATTTGGTCCTCCCACAACTTTTTGTGCCTTTGTGTTGTCTTTCAACCCATTACCAACGCATTTTCGACTAGTGTGTCATTCAACATTAACCACAAATGCCGAAAATATGCCTAAACGACGTTCCGACATCAACAGAAGCAGCAAGTTCCTGTCAAGTCAATGCTGCCACGTAAAATTCATAACTTATCACCGGTGTGCATCTTATTAACGCGGTTCAAGTCCAAAATTACCTCATCACCTTCCTTCTCGTCTTGAAATTCCCTTTTATGCTCAAATGAAAGCCGAGTCCTTCTCCCTCCTCCCCTACTCCATCTTCTTTGTTCCCGATGATGACTGATTTTCAAAATAAACCATTCAAGTCGATTGCACAATTCTCCTGAAATGGACGATGGATGGATGGCAGGCATAACACTGTGGTTTATTGCTCTATGTGCTATCAGCGTTGTAGAAGGAATCGAAGCGGTTGTGGTTGGAGGTTCTGGAGGTCGACACCATTGGCTAGATGTTCTCGTAGCAGGGCGGCCATAGGTTATGTTCCCCTCCTCCTCCTCCTCCTCCTACTATATTTCCCTTCGTCGTTCAAATTTGAAATTGACTTAGTTCACTTTGTCAAAACTGGATACAATTCAACATCATTTTCACGTCCACTGACGATGACACACTACTAGCAAAGAAAGCCCCGAAATTTGTTTGGTGTTCTGTTCATGTTACTCGGCACCTTAGGTAACTGTGTATTACGCCGTAGCCCAAGTAAAACTTTAAGTGCTCCCTTCAAAGTGTTCAAAGTTTTGTGCAATGTGGAAATCCAATTGTCTTTAACCCCAGTTCAAAACATCGATTTTGAAACCCATGGAACTAAGGGCATTTACACCGGTGAAACTGTGCTCAGGCGGTTATAGACAAAACGGGCCAGAATGCAACGGCTACGTTAAGCAAATTACACACGTCGGTGAAAGGAAATCAGCGGTTATAACACCATTCTAGTCCTCCAGATGGCGTCTGTGCACCTCCTGGCCATTTGCGTCACTTGTCTTCAAAGGCATGAAAGGTTATACCTTACACCGCGTGTGAGTGCATGCGTTTGCAGAACGCGTTGTTTTTCGCCTATGTGGTACACAGCCCCCAGTTAGACTAGCACCTCCAGCCGACGCCCTTCAGAGACGCCTTGTGTGTTGTTTTTTTTGCCACGCACGTGTTAATTAGGTCTTCGTTCGGCACCGACGCCCTCCTAACCCCGAATGAAGCCACAGGTGCGGTATTCGCAAACTGGAATCTTTTTTGACGCCTGCAACGCTTAGAAGAGTGTTCAGGATGCAATGAAGTGTAGAGACAATGGGAAATTTGCTCCTAGCGCGCCCTAGTGCCATAACAGCGAAACGGGAGTAAATGCCTGTGCGGAAGGCGTCTACTAGCCGTGTAAAATCTAGGTTTTCATGAAGTCCAGAGGCAGGAGATGCGCAAGTTGACTTTTCCTCGTTAAAGCCCGCCTTGTAGAAGAGGCCTGTTTATGCACAAACATGAAACAGAAGCCGCGCGTGTACGTCTGTACCTGCAGCGGATGTTCTACCCCAGAGCGGAGGCGCGGGCCGATTAAAGCTGTGTCTGGCGTTCTTTGATTTCACCATGCGAGTTTGTTGAGCCTCTTGCACTCCCCTACCCCTCCACGCCGTGACTGTCATTGTTTTTCAGTCACCTTGTCCGCTATCTCCCTGCTCCCTCTGCCGCCCTTTCTTCCTCGCCTTCATCACCGAAGACCAATAAGAAACGCGAACAGAAAATGGTTCAAAGGATTTCCGAAAATACCCCTAACTCCTACCGATCAGTCGGTATTTTCACTTTTACTTTTAGAACAAGTGACGCAGTTCAGTCGTTTCACTAAGTACTTGCTGGATTTTGGTAAACCAACCAATTGGTTGTCAATTATGAAAGATTTTGTATAATAGTCACTTCAGGTTCTTTTCATTTGGACAATTTAGTACACATAATTTTCTAAGTCAGTACTGCAAGAGGGAGTAGAGCTAAAGCTCAAACCAGCATTGAAGCACCAACTTTGTGGTACAAATCTTTTCAACCTTAATGTCTTCGTTGTGATTCGTGTTCTGCTCCAAAAAACGCTGAGGTTTTAAAGTGGTAGGCAGCAAACAGCGTTTACGTGCAAATATCCTATGTCTCGAATCAGTTAACTCCGACAGAGCAATTTACTACTGTGTTATTTCACTTCACTGGCCAAAAATTGTTCAAATCTTAATCAAATTTACTTTGGAAAAGAAACAGGTAACCTCAACAATCGGTTTTATAAACAGATCTCGGTTAGACATCTCGCTCAATGCAATTGCTTCTTGATGAATCTGCTTGAGGATTAAACCTTAAATTGGCTCCTACAAAGGTCACAAAAAACTGCAAATGGATCTTCCATTTGATCGGTTAAATTCTATCCTCCTGCCAAAATCGAGTAGGTGCCACCGACATCTTCATGGCCGTGCAATTTCCCTCTACTTTCTCAACTGATTTCAAAATCTAAAACACCTGTTTAGCTGACACTACAGCGCCAATCGCGCGCCTAGAATTGACAAATTTCCTTGTCTTCACACTAGCGCCCAAGGTGAGCGAGGAACAGCTTTTCCACAGCCTCTGGCGCTCGGGTTTTTCGTCAGGAACAGCAACAGCAGCAGCAGTCGAAGTAACAGCTCCTGCTATGTGACAGCAGCAGCACACACACAGGGAGTGATGAAAAAACGGTGACTTTTTGGTGCGGCGTGTCAAAATTTGCCGCTCGAATGTTGCCACCGCCTTTCACTCATTTATCGCCGACTCTGACGCTTTACTTGCCTCCTCCTCTTTAGGGTTAAACCCCGGCACCCACGTGCCACATCTACTAATCGTCTTTACCATTCCCTCGGTTGCACCAACCACTAATTCTGCCTGAGAATTTGAGCAAACCACGATCTTAAAATATTGACATCATTCGCCGGGGTTGTTTAATTGTCAAGTACTGCTCCGCCTCTTGCAACCGCTCACTTGAACGGCAGGTGTTAAATCAACGTTTTGCTTTCCACATCACTTGATTCCGTTCATTTTTATATTTTGAAAACAATATGTTTAGATGATAGCTGAGGTTTTCGGTGAACAAGTTTAGGTTGATTAAAAGGGAAATCTAAGTCCTGGTGTGTGATCACAATTTACCTTGTTGGGGTCAATTTTAAAGGGGTATTAACACAAGGGGGCAGTTTTTCGATGAAGTGTTAGCCCTGTTGGCCTGATTAAACTTTGGTAAAAAGGCAATTCTCTAGCGGAAAGATGATCATTTGCCCTAGGTGTGCTCTTCGTCAGACATTCGTGGGGCTAGGGGTAAAGTCGGAGACAGTTAAAACGGAGTTGTGCCAACCACTGAGGTGAAATTGCAATTACTATCTGTAATTTATGAATTGTATTTTCCAATCTTGAACCTCGACTTTTACCCTCCACGAAAAAATAGGCCTCGAGAAAACCACGCCTTGTCACATTGAACAATTCGCATTAAAAAAGAAACCAATGGATTTTCCGGAATTTAAGTGTGATTCGCCATCATGTTTCAGTTTTCTTTTGCTTTAGTCCAGTTGAATTGTTTAGACGGAGACTCAAAAACCCTATAATTTGACACGGTGCTCCAACCCTGCTGTTTTCTTAGCCTCTCTCCTACGCAGTTTCGGATAAATTGATGTCTGGTGCCCCAGGCCATCACGCGTGCATGATTTCCACTCGCCTAGAATTTCAAGGCCTCGAGGATTGTTAATTTTCTAGCCGAGGCAATTTTACGGACCGCAGCGACTTTCTCCACCGCACTGCTTCTTATACTCCCTTGTCCGAAATGCCGTGTTGCATGCCCCTTCGTGTGTGTGTGTGTGTGTCTGTTGGGGCTAATTCCGGGCATCTCGGTCGGGCTGGTGGTTTTTGCTTGCCGCAAAGTGTTTTCATCTCGACCTCATCGTTCCTCCTTCCACAAAGCGTGTGGCGGTGAGTGTGGGAGAGGGGATAAGGCGTTTCGTCCTGTGTGTGTGTGTCGGTGCGCAGTCATGCGTGTATTAACGCATTCCGAATCGCAGTGCACTCCGAGAGCATTCCTTCCTCATTGTTTGCAAATTCGGTCGGTCGGTCGGTCGGCTGCTTGACTAGCGGTTCTGTTTTTCATATAATCACCCGCTCTTTCCATCGCCCATATTCGCCCAAGTTCTTTCGCACGTTAAATACTTCGATAATCACACTCTAGCCTTTTGCTAGCAGACCTTCACGACAAATCATCCAGGAATTGATTTCGCCTTTATTAATCCTTGAATTTAGCTCCGAATATTCGTGGTGTCCTCTCGCCTCTTCCTTATAGATTATTTCCAAAACTTATTTCATTTGTACGTTGCAATTTCAACACTAACGCTGCATGAACATGGGGTTCTTTTTCTGTCGTGAAAATTGCCAGTTTCGAGCTAAGTTCTCGTTAACTGTAATTTTCAAACACACATATCATATGGATTGCATGTAGCTTATAAGAGTAAACATCGAAGAACACAATTTGCGCTCTTTTCCGCTCCGAAGATGACCGAATTCATATGCACCAAAGGAAAATTTAAGCATGATGCCTTCATTGGTTTGAGTGCTTTACTGTCCTATGCGGGTTCGTTTTTCCAGGGAAAAGTGTTCATTTGAGTCGTTGTGTTGTTGACTTGCCCAGGTACCCAAAGCCCTTTGCATTGTGCTGTTCAAAGGCGGTCATAATTTCTGTTGCCGCCGCCGCTGCCGCCGCCACCGCCGCGGTTAATGTGAGCGGACAGAAATAACACTAAATTGGCGGTACTTTTCGCGCGCTCACACACCCCTGTTTTATGAATTAAGACACGCACCGCCGTTGTTAGTGGGATCGTGACATCGCCGGCGTCCAAAAGCACACACACAGCACACACTTTGATCTTTAGCCGACCACAAATAGCGGTGGACCATGGCCATTTGAGGGCGTTTGCGTACGTGGAGGCACTACGCACGCGCACACGCACGCACGCACGCAACTCCACTTGCGTTCGTCCAATTTATTTAACTACCCTCATTTTCGGGGTCACGTTTGAAGATCTCACCCTTTAAGCCACTAAGACCCGACGTCTTGGCGTGCTTTCAACCAATTCCTCGTTGTGGACGTGTCAGAAGACGTCAGTGGCAAATATCTTTGGAGCAATCATGTGCCTCAATAATTTGACTTCGTGTGATTTCATCGCCGGATCCGCAGATGCAATTTGTCGTTGTTTTAACGAGTTTTCTTCAGGGAAAATTCTCCTCCAGCGAGGAATTCCCACCCACTGGGGATTGAAAGAGGGCATTTCGCGAAATGCTTTCTTTTTGCAATCAATGCCCGATAAACACCAAGCTTCATTCTCTCGTGATTCCTTTAAAGTTCATGAATCTATTTGTTGGCTAACCTCGTGGCTCTAACCTCTTGCCGCTCTTTGAAAGATAATCTGTGCTTCTATTTAGTTCGTAACAATGAGCATTAGTGTTTCCGTGATAGACCCGAGGTGGCTACCAAACTTGGTTGACCACGGACTGTTCCACTGGCCTTTTAAGAAAAGTCAGTTCATGTTTTATTTTTAAAAGCCTCTTCTTGGCATCATTGCGGCAACCGCACACACGTATTCGACGACTGAATACACAACTCAACTCTGTTATTCCTTCCAATCATATTCTGAGGTGAAGCATCTGCGGGTTTGCTTTAAACTCGTCTGCCTGTCTATTGCCACCTTCTGACTCATCTTCCGGAAATCGTGGTTTAATGAATCAGAACTTGGCGGAGGTTTCTGTCGCATCGTTTTAATTCTTTCACTCACACGACTTTGGCGTTTTACTACGCGACTACTTACCATAATTTATGACTTGACAAGACAATTTCCAAAAAACATTTTGCCGGTCTGTAGTAGCTTGTGGTCTAGCACTACCTTACAACCCTCTAGTTAGCAGCCCGTAACAATTCGAGAATGGAGTGAAGAGAGACGACAGAGGACACGACCGTTTATTAGCGTCACGCCAGCCAAGTGCGTGGATGAGTGAACGAATGACAGGCGTCCGATAACAGCAGCCAATGAAAAAAGGATGAGTCACTGTCACCGTCGGGTCAGTAAGCAGGGTTCACTCAGGCGCGATAGCTGTTAATCCACTGCACCCCAATGAAAACTGACCCGATGAAAGGCTAGTATACAATCCTTGTACATTTTGCGTACGCAAACCAAATATCCCAATAGAATACGGTGAGAGCAACCGCAAAAGCTATGGCTAATTTCCCTCGCATTCCTCATTAACATTGCACCGAAGTCTTGACTGGCAGATTCACGTCAATGGCGTTCTTTGGAGCTTTGCCAGTGCTTGCACCGGTGCGAGAAGATTTGAAGGGTCAGCTGTGGATCTACTTGACGATGACTTTACCCACTTGTGGCGAAGCCCTGCCCGAGATTTGTGGACCAGTCTCGGGAAAATGGGTGTGTAGTTGAGTTTCCAGCGGCTGGTCCCGCCGAAGAGCCTTTCTTTCACCAAGACTGCAAAAAAACCAGCAGGCTGCATGCCCCCCTCCTCTGCCTTCCCTGCGTGCACGCATTAGGCCTCGTCGGCAGAGCGCTTTGTCGGCGACCTCGCCTTTCATCCTCCCTTATAATGACGGGCCATTTGAAGTCGCTTCGGTAGTCAGTGCGTGTGTGTGTGTGTGTGTACAGAGTGAAGTACCACCTCGGCGGCGGTGGCGGCGGAATCCGTTTGTGTGTTTGGACCCAAAAGGCTCGAGAGAGCATAATCTCTGTGCATGCGTGGGTGCGCGCGCGCGCATGCGTACGTTAGTGCGTGTATGTGGGCATCCATAAACACTTGCCGCCGCCACCACCAACCATATCCGATTTCTGCCGCTCTCCCTCTAATGACACCGGCCCGCAGTACATTCTCCCAGCCCCTGCACTCCCTTAGCTCCGTCGGCTTGCAGAGAAAAAACGCGCGTGCGCGTACGCACTCTTGCGCAAGGGAAGGAGCTCATTTCGAACCGGTTTACATCACCCTTTATTCTGAAGCCGACACCGGTTTTATTATACTGCTGGAAAAGGAGGAGGAGGAGGAGGAGTAAAAATTTACCGCGGACCCTGTACACACACAAATATATATGTGTATACACATATATATTTGTACGCACACACGCACACACCCATACGTGCTTTTTATTACTCGGCGGATCGGCTGCTTTGTCAGCGCACGTCTTTCATCCTTTGCGCTCCAATAACGTGAACCGGTGTGCAGGCACATGCGTTAGTGGCATCCGAAGGACCTCAATGGTATACGCGTGTGGAACATCACACCCATGCTCACAATTATTGAGGTTCACAACTACTAACCAACTAAAGGGATGATTGCTGTTTTTATTAGGTGGGAGTACATGCATCAATACACATGTTTAACACCACACTCGGTTCTTCCCATTAATCCTGTAAATGTACTTTTTTTCAAAATCCCCAAGGAGGGATCCAAACTGTGTCGTTTCGTGTACTCAATGCCTGCGCCACAGGACTCAAAAAGCTGACCGTTAAGGTTAAGGTTTGAGGCGTCTCGGTTAAGTCACACTGCTGAGCGAAGACGCGAGGCATCATGCGTGATTTCTTCGCAGCGTTGTCATAAATAGTTTCAAGAGTAAACGTGGCCGTTGCCTGCCACTGCCGTCCTTCGTGCACTGCACAAGCGACACGAGCGGCTCTTATGTCGGTGTGCATGTACGGCTTCTTTTCCTTGTGCGTCGTAGAGGCGCACGCGACAGCGGCAGTTGTAAAAGTTGCCTAATCGTGGCGGTCCTTCGCTTTGTGTGTGTGTGTGTGAATGCGCAGATCAAAAGCATGTTTGGGAAGAGATGGCGGATGCCTGTGCGCACGCACCCACGCGCCAATCCATCAGTCGGCGGCGGCGGCGGCGGCAGCAGCAGCTACGGCGACGACGAGGACGACGACGACGACTCCGTGCACGCGCACCACTTTTGATTCGAAATGTCGTGGCGGTGGTGGCGGCAGCGGCGGCAGCACGAATGATACTAATAAATTTTACGACGAAGGGCGGCGGCCTCTGGGTGTTTTGTGAACACGTTCCACAGGGGCTCAGTGACACACGGCCTCATCAAAAAAATTATGCCCTGGGCATAAAAACGGTGCTTGCGCACCCTTGATTGGTCTCGAAAACGCAGATCTTATCATCAAAGCTACTCCCGAATGCCAGGTTTTTTTAATATACCATGTTGAGCGAACGGAATTAGGGTGGTCGGCTTGCGGATTTTCCCATAGGACGAGGGTTTTGCTTGCATTAATTACGTCACACGCCCCCTCTATCCCAATCGCTCATCTCGAGTGAAAAGAAGGAAAAGAAGAAGGAGAACGCCGCTGTCACGATTGGCAGACTGTCTTGCGTCTTCACCGCCTCCACATCAATCCACTGTGAGGAACATGGGTGGTCTTTTGACTTGTCTGTGAGGCACGAGGGGTAGGCGTCGCACCGATTGGCTGTTTGCCTGAGACGCTAGTCGGTTTTCCTCCTTATCCCCTTTCCCCACCCCCTCGCTTTCTCTTTATTGTGGCGCGATTCGGAGGACTAGGTGCAAACACGTCTCTTGGTGACTTTAGCAGCTATGACAGACACGTCGGCGTGTCTGACGCATGTGCCCTCAAACACAGACTGTCTGTTAACGCCGGTCCTAACACCAGGCTCTCCAAACAAACGTTTTATGCATGCGCTTGTAAGCTTGGGCCCATACTTCCGTGTTCGTGCGTCGCCACCAACCAGACGACAGCAAACCGTTTTCGCCTTAAATCGACTTTATCACGTTGTCATGCCGTTTTATTTAACTTAAACCCACCTTTTTTCATCGCCATAAGTAGCTGTGCAAATTTAAGTCGGAATTTTGATCTCCTGACGTATATTGTAAATCGATTTATGCAACACCGAATGCCCTATTGTCAAACTAGCCATTGATTTTGCATTGTTCTAGTTCGACTCAATTGGGATAGCCTTCGGTGCCCCGGACACTGCCACCTGTTGTCGGCAACTATTCGAATCAATACGGCAACTTTAGGTAGACCGGCCGCCAACGATGTGCTTTGTCGCATCTCCGTATTCTTCCCCACGGATCCTGTCACAAGTCCACAAACGCACCCACACGCACAGACAACTATCGTCAACCTCCCCACTTGCACACACCACAAACACACCCGTTCACCAAAAACATTAGGCGACCCCGTCGCTGATTTTAAGGCTTATCTACCTCAAACGTATTTTTCTACGACAACTCTCGTCTTGAGTCCGCCGTTTATTAAGACGCATTTCTTGTGGATTGTGACGCTTGTCATGACTGAACAGCACACCTGTATTATCACCGACATTCTGACATGCTTAGTTTGTCACAAGTCCAGTCCAAAAAGCTACCGTCCGTGGCACGACGGCTTATATTCCATTGTCTATAATCTCCCCTACGCCGAACTGTCTTATATCATTAATAAAACACAAAAGAATAAGTTTTATGGTTTCAGCTGTTCCTGTCACGACAAACAGTACGACAAATTCTGCAAAAGGCGCTTAGCTTAAGTGAACTTACGCAAATGCGGCATTTTATGGGTTTTAGCAGGCAAAGATTATTGAGTTTGGAGCTCAAATTGTCTCGAATAATCTACGTTTATTTTTCGTGCCAATAGTCGACGTCATCAAGGAGTTTCTGACGCCTGAATGTTAGCGAAACCACAGCAAATATTGCACGGTAGTCCGAAATACAGTCATTGTGGAAAGTCATTTTAGTACATTAGTCACGCTAAATCCATGGTCTTGTACTCTCACGGTTCTAGTTGGTTGAAAGCATGGGAGTTCCGGTCCTGTTGATGGCATTGAAAGATTAAAACAACTACGAGAGTGCTGCGTTTTTATCTGGCTTGGAGATTCAACTTCCCGAGCAAATAGTTGGAACCCCTTGTCTGGTACGTCGAAGGCTTCCAAGAAGAAGACGAGACTACAGCTTGTGAGGAGGGCTTCACTGTCTGGAGAAAAGGTTCGAGCACAAGATGGGACCAAATGAGAGGACGTCGAGTCGATGCTCAGATGCGATCGATGAGTTGAAAAATCAATACTGATGGTGTGAACAAAGATATTGCTAGACGGTAGAGCTGTAATCAAGTGGACAGCTTTCGGTGAGCAGACGTCGCAAGTCACAGTGTTAATGAAGCTGTCTTTGAGGAATGCTGACGTCTCCAACAGTGCGATGTGTTGGACTTGAATTATAAGCCACAAAAATCGTTGTTATTAAGGTGACTGTGAAACACAGCAACTTAGTTTAAACACAAACGCATTATTTCGTGATCAACGGTAAAATAACTGTGCGTTTAGCACTGCAGCTTCCACAGTGTCACATATTCGTTACCCAATAGTCTCGTATCACGCAAAAAAAGTAACAACACTAATTAAAACCTACACACAACGATTTGGTGACTGCGCCAGGAAGAACGGACCTGGACGAATGCTGCTATCCTGATCATCATCAACTTCGAAGTCAAGCGAAAAAAACGCTCTCCATCAGAATGACCTCTAAACTCACAATCCAAGATATCTTTACCACTGCGGTGGTTACTAGGCAGCTCCGAACACGAGGAACAACTTTGATGGAATGACAAGTGTTCCCTAGACTTCATCGAGTATCCTTGTGCGAGACTGTGAAAGTTTTGTCCCACATGCAATTTAAATACGATTATTAACAGGAGGAATTATAATTGAAATAAGTAGCATGTGTTGCATTATATTTTTTTTTTCATAATGTAATTTTCTCCGTTGAAGGAGAGCCGGTCAAAATATTACCTTCAATGGAATCGAAAACTTATCAGTCACCAATACCGTATGGACGCTTACGACTGCTAAGTTATTTTCTAAATTGAATCGGGGAACATTAATTCTGCAAAGCAGTTTATAAAGTTCAAGGCTGACGTGTTTTCCAGTTTTAGTATCCCACTTGTACTGGGAAAGGTGACAGTGAAATAGCAGTAAAAAATGAGTGCAAACTTCCAAGCATGCATGAAGTTATGCAGCATAATTCCATGGCACCTACACCACCCTTTATTGTCACTTTATTCCCCTGGAAGAAAATGCGACATTTAGTTGACTCGCTTGTGTGTTAGTCAGAAAAAAACTAACAAGGATTGACAAAATGCTGTCAAATTCTAGCGACAACATTCCCCAAGATAGCTTAATTAACACGGTGATTTTTGACGTTAGTTTACTGAGCTCTCGACTGTCATGCCACATGGTTGTTAACACCGTCAACTTGTCGTGGACCTCAACATGTGGTCCTGAACCACTCCGGGGCCACGGAATTAACCCTGGCCCGATTACGTTTCCCTGATATCCGCGATGGAGAAAAAGATCGGAGAGTACGTGGATACAACCGTTTACTCTCGAGCTCAACCACGTTGGTGTCGTCGTGTCGTGTGTGGTTTTTGCGCGTATGTATTTATACCTCGGATGTGGAGTCATACATACGCTAACATCGAGACCTGGGTGATAGGATAATCAAAGATAAATATTAGTGCAAATGAGGGGAGAGTTGAGAATCCGCGCGGCTGGCGACATGCTGCGAAAAGGGGAACCCTATGTCGGAGGTGGAGTGACCTGGTTAAGGGGTGTGAATAAACTCACCGCTCAGGGTTAATTACTCAACCAATTCGATCCCAGATCACCCAGACACGTCTGAGCATTCATTCAACTTCCATAGTTAAGTCCCGTCGTGTGCTAGAACCTTTGCTCCAGTCAGCGAAGCCCTCTTCACAAGCTGTAGTCTTGCCTTCTTCTTGGAAGCCTTCGAGGTGCCAGACAAGGGATTCCAACTTTTAGTCCAGGAATTCGCATCAACATAGCAGGTAACAAGGAACACAAGTATATCTGATTTCGCCTATGAAAGAGGCTTCTCCAAGATCCGTCTTATTTATCTCAGGAGCGTATTAATTAAATCCAATATCAGTTAAATCGATCGGTCCTACTCTGCATGTTTTTTAGAAGTCGATGCTGTTACTAGAGTGAGCGTATTCAAAATAATAAATCTACCTTGAAAAACATGCACATTTTTTCAGTAAAAAATCGATTTTTGATTCCGTGTCACTTTTGGGTGAGTAAAGGAAATATAACTCAATGAGTACCACACACCAAAACTTCTTGTCGTGGGTAGCTACTCCGGGCCGTAGGGCTCGTTTTACCTTGACAATCCGACAAGGCGGAAACCCTTGCTTCTTACGTGGACTCAGACAAGCACCATTTAGCTCGTTCACCAGAAACCTTCCAGGATCCTGGTTTGTAGAGGTATTTGATTGATTCAAATTCTCTTCAGACGGTAGGGCTAGAGGCTAAGGATGCTTTTGCATTCCAGCGTTCAAGCCAATGACAATTGTGATTACAGAGGAGTGCCAATTTCCACCAAAATATTCAAAATTTGACAGAGATTTCAGACAGCCTTAGGACATGTCTGTATTTTCGGTTGAAATTTTAAGTGAGATGACTGAATCGGGGTCGTTAACGGAAAGGCAGTATCAGTCGGTCCCTCTTCCCACACCTAGACTCAAACTGTCTTGATTCGTCAATACGTAACGTAGGCCAAACCAGCTGCGTCTTCACAACAATTTGAACCCCTAAAATTGTATCGTTCTGTTGGGTTAATCAAAAATCTACTCAAGTACTGAGAGTATTTTAGACAAGCAGGTAAGTTTAGAAGTCCATATCACGAAAATTATACTGTTTATTTTAAAGTATAGCCGATTAATCCTGAATGAAGGAAATTTTCGTAAGATGCAAAAATTAGGAGGTATTCTAAAAAATAGTGTTTTTTTAGTGTGACTACATTTTTTTTACTTCAACAGCCATATCAACTTAACGACTTCAGAATCTGCTAACATGCAAAAAGTCGATTTAATGTTAACACTTCGGTTATTTCATGAAGCATTCATTTTCGAAATCTTGCTTTCATTCACACGCAAACAGTGCAGGTAATGCCTATTTTTGATGGCATTTAAGATCTGCTACGAAGCGAATATTTCAAATTATTGTGACGTCAACATCGCACGAAGTCATTCTAATGTTGCCGATAACCAGGAGGATTATTATTCGACGTTGTCATCGTTGAAGGCAGTGCAGTATTAGAGCGTGTTTATTTTCAAAACACAACAACCCTACTGTTTTCGGGATCAGAATATTAAAGTGCAACCCACGAGAGTAAACAACGGCGTTGGTGATGGCAGCCCATGTACTTTTAGTCCTTAAAGGGTAATTACTAGACCTGGGTGGCTTGGGCAAATGGTTCGGCCTGCGTCAAAACAGATTCTTATAGACCTTTTCAGAGTGTATAAGAGCAAAAAATCGCACGTCACGTAGCGAGATCTTCTTGCCTGAAATGATGCATTTTTTACGCGGTTTGAGCAAGAATACAGCACTTGTTTATGTCTGGTTTGGTCCTGCGTCTGTGTTGTGCCTTCCGCCTTGGCACCCAGAGCCGACACCATTAAGCGCGTGGTGTAAAATTTAAGGCTTAGTTTGGATTTACTCTTTGTTTTACTGTACTGGTCCCTTGGGTACACCATTCAAATTATCCACTAAGGGCAAGCGTCCATATTTGTTATATGCATCTACCGTTAACTCTACTTATTGTCGTAATATTTATTATTTAGGATAATTCGAATATTTCGGATTGTCTTTGGTGTTTTTCAATTCCGGGGGGTCTAAATGTTAGATTATAATCTGCTGTTATCTACACATAACTCGTTTATGTTGCATTCTCTGGCCTTTGATTTCACCACAAAACAACTTTATTCAAATTAAATTAAGCCTACCTGGATGATGCTGGGTAGTCTGAATTTCTTAAAACTCTGCATACAAATTAGCAGTTTAAATTGCGAATCTGTCATGCACACCGTTTTGTGCACGCATTTCGACTACTCACTTACGTCATTGGCTGAACGTGTTATCGATTTTTAAAAGCTGCCAAGTGCATCCACGATGGTTATATAAAGGTGTTCATGCTGAACACGACTGTCACGCATTTAAAATGAAGAAATTTGCCTGTTTCTGATCTAGGAAGGATGGGATTGCATTGGGAATAGGTGTTATCGTACCCTGGTCATGTGTGAGCCCTGATAAATCGTCAAACATGACTATTGGCTAAGATTAGTCAGAAGCAGGCAATCTGCGGAGATTTAACCTGCCTCGACACCATAACTTTTTCTCGCCTTGTCTTTGCTCTGTCTGCTTCAGGAAGAGTGGAGGTCTTTATGGATGTCGCGTCAGGGTGACCAAGTATTACTCTCATTTCTCAAACGCAAACAGGTCAGTAGGCAATTTGCATCTTTCATTTTCGTTTACGCCTGAATCAACAGGAACATCGCACAGGAAAATTGTGCTGACGAGTTTTGCTGAGGTTACCGACCATCACTGTTCGTGGTGGTTCCTGTGAAAATGCACTTTGCCGAATGAAAATGCAGCGCAACCTCACAAGGGCGGTTTACTTAGAAATGATTTAAAAAAGAGGCCGCTTGATCAGATGTGGAAGCACTTCCTCTGACGTTGTGTCCAGGAAACAGGCTTTGTTCCTGTAAAAAATTGAATATGTTCAAGAAAATGTCAAGAATATTTGTCGTACAAGCTTCATGACTGGGCTTGTTAAAATGAGTGCTTCAGTATGGATTATGGCAACGGACACCATGCAGGCAACGTGACCTGGTGATGGCTAGCTTTGCTGCAATGCCAGAAGTAAAGGATTTCTAGTTGTAAACCCACCCGATTTCATGTGAGCTCTTTGCAAATATTTTTAATTGCGGTGTAGGAGACGCAACCAACCACAAATCCTCACAAGATTATAGCAATGGACTCCACGCAGTGGCTTGAGTCAAATTGTGTGTCGTTAGGCACCAGTTAGATTTATACGGGTCACTACGCTTAAAAAACACACATTCATTTCAGTAAAGAAATGATGGTCAGAAATTGTTCATGGTTTTTGTGAGACATTGTTGCAAATTAGGAGTTAGCACTTAAGGTAATAGAAGTCCCAGTAAAACATACTAAATTTTAGCGATTTCTGTGATTTGGTACCAAAGAAGTTCTGCTAGTGTGCCACTTAAGGAGTTTGATGTAAGTGGTGGAAAATCTAAGGTAAAGATAAACTACTTAAAGTGGCCTCAAGGTTCAAATGACATTTTTGGTAATAGTTAATGATTTCCTTGAACTATTCGGAATGGAATTCTAGGTGCCAATGGGGAAAATTTATCAATATCTACCATCGAATCATTTTTGCTTAAAAATAGATGCTGAAACAAAGCAGTCGACATACTTCTGCGGGGAATTGATGAATGTGCTTTTTAAGACATAACATAGTGTAAATTTATCCCGTCAATGGTTGAGGGACAGAAAGTTGGGTCGACTGAAGAAAAGGGATTACCAAAACAGCCGTGTTGAAATCAGATTGACGAAGGCATTGGTCAGTAGACGTAATTTCCAGGAAGTGGAATTCTGAGTCCATTCATAATATGAATAAAGTAAATTAGTCTAATTATTATGGAGAATATTTAAATGGAATGAGTTAGAAATAGGACATTTATTATTTCGAAATCTCAAGCATCTGCCATCTCATGTTAGAGTTTAATTTATTTTATGCCATTAATCCTCACAAAATGAACAGCTACAACACTTATGACTTTAGCAGGAACCAGTATGGTGGTATAAGAGATTCGCATTCAAGCAGCATTTAAGAACACAAATCCAACGCCATCAATGAAGCATTCTTTGTTATAAATAAGACTAAAGATTTTCAGACTTTATGTGTTTTTACCATGAAATTGAAATTTACCAGTGGTAAATTTCGGATACTTAACATCAGAATTAAAATTAGTATAGACAGTAATCCCTTTTTGCCCATTTATTGCACAATTTATTACAATTCCAAAGGTATTAATTAGTTTTATTTGATGC
>UXSR01005513.1:48811-64720 GCA_900604375.1 Mesocestoides corti
AGCAGTTTGCTGTAGACAGAAGTCCAAGCAATTTCGAAAAGTCAATACACGAGAAAAACGTGTCTTTGGAAAAGAATGTCTTGTTATTTGATATTGCAAGTCAGGAAATAAAAAAGTCAATATTGCCCGAAGGCTTCGATTATGTGCCAAAGTCCAAGAGAAAACTTCCACAGGTTTTAAAATTAAAGTCATTGACTATTTTACTAAAAGCGATTCGAGCTTGGCAGTCCTATCCCGCCACCACACATCGAATTTGGCTTTGCCATCCCAGAATGTATTCCGAAGGGAAGGATTACGATGAAGCAGGCCGTAGATCTCATTAAGAACTATCAGACCAAAAGTAAAACTATATCCCAGCTAGCGTTCGACCATGAACTAGATGTCTCGATGGTTTGTCCTCGTCTTATTATTTGATATCCCTTAGGTATCAGCTGTCTGTAAGTACTTTTCCCTCTTTGAACGCGATGCTGTGAATGTTTGGGTTCCACCATTAACTTCAACAGAGAAGAAGGAACTGCTTGACACCCCTGTTTATCAAGAAGATGACCAATTAGCCGGTGATGGCGTGGCGCGGCTTACTAAGCTTCGCGAACTTAGTCCTCCGTCTAAATGATAACTTAATTATTTTGTACTCAATCATGTTTTTGTGAATACATAGTTTATTTCGCTGTCTTTTTTCCTTCATACATTCTAACAGCTGCCCTATGTGAGTTGTTCGTCATTTAGGAATGAACTGTCTACGTGCTGTCACAACCACTTTTCCACGAGCGTGCTTAACGTCTCTTTGTCAATTTGTTTGCCGTACTAACCATGTACTGAATCGGGTCATGGAACCCCAAGACGGATTGTCAGGCGCGCTGCAAAGTTATTTGTCGAAACACCACAAATTCATGTTGGAGGAGTATAGTCGTCTGTCACAAGTTGTTTCTTCTGGCCAAAAAACGGGAATAAAGTAAGAAAACAACCACAACAACAACTACTGGTGTATTCCCATCCCGTCAGTACCCATAGCTGTGCCCAACTAAGTCTTGTTTTATTTGAAGGGAGTGTTTGGATAAGTGGTCGAAAATGAAAAGCTTGGTGGAGTTGTGTGAGCGCATGCAGGTTCTTTCTACGATGGATGCCGATTCAGCAAAGCTGTTGGAAGGTGGGTAAGTCAAACGTTATGCATTCCTCTGGCGCGAATATTCCTCCTCCGTGTACTGCTCACATGTATCTCTCTAGTGCATCTCTCTAGTGCATCTTGCTCTCACGAGTGGCATAGCAACCTGCGTGTTTTGCAAATCTGCCCACCGGGTTTGTGACAGCAAATGTGTGGTTTTGATGTTGGTGGTTTAAAAAAGGTATTTCTGGAAGAGAATTAGCAAATCTTGTGGCTTCTGGTTGTTGCTTCGCCTAATACGAGTTTAACCACGCTTGGTACAACTGGTTGTTGGCATTTTTTAAAGGCAGAACAAGGCAACCGAAATTCGTATTGAGTCAATATTAATTACAATTTCATTCTACCTTTTGACACCCGAAACTGTCCTTGTTTACGTATCAAGTAACCTTTCATCGCTGCCTCCCAAATGATTTTCCATTTTGTCAACAGAGTTGGACGATGGTTCGGATCTGGAATTGCGGCAGTTGGCGTGTCAAGAGGCCGAGTCTCGTCATAAGGAGAGAAAATCCCTGGAAAATCAGGTGCCCTAATTGTCGACTGTTCTATTGACGCTCCAAGTGACATTGTCGTATATCGCTCGATCGCGTACTTATTGAATTTCGAAGGCGCTCTTAATTCCAGCAAACAATACTTTCACGCCGTTTGACCAAGGCAGCTGCTAGTAACCTCCTATGCCCAATAGCCTCCCAATCTTGTAACTACAGAGTTCATATGTGTCTTCATTTTTTCCGGCGTTGCGACAGATCCTTTCGCTTCTCCTGCCGCCTGACCGCTACGCCGACTGTGCGGCGGTGAACATGGAGCTGATCGCTGGAGCCGGTGGTCTGGAGGCCGCCATGTTTGCACGTGATCTCTTCACCATGTACGCGACGTACGCACGCCAGCGCGGCTGGAATTTTTCGCCCCAATGCGCTCCGACTGAGGCCGCCTCCGAGAGCCCCATTAATCACGTCAGTGTTCTCATTGAGTCCATGGACCCCGACGATCCGGTGTACGCGCGATTGCACTGGGAAGCTGGCGTCCACCGTGTCCAGCGTGTGCCGACAACCAGCAAGTTGAACAAAATTCACACGAGCACCGTCGCTGTGACTGTGCTCCCTGTTGTCGACGAGGCGAGTTTAAGTTGTGGTACAATGTCTGCTTATCTAATATAAGTAACACGTTTGTATGATTTCAATTTCTGGTCGACTTGAAAATAATCACTCACCTCCTGCCTGTGTTCTCCATCGAAATCTTGTCATATTTAATGACTTTAGGCTTGGGAAACCGCACCAGCCGTCAGAATACACCCCATGGTTTCTTACATGGTAATAAAGTCAACCCTAATTGCGATTTTGTGTGCTTAAGTCAGTTTGCGCGAAGGGCGTGGCGTAATCGCCAATTCATTTACTAATCATCACACCATCTAACACCTTCCTGTTTATGCTACGAAGGACTTTTATAAAAAACAGCCCCTAACGATCATCGGTCAAACGCAAACAGTCGGTGTATTTGCGTTTGTTTGGTGTCAAAGTTTACCAAGAACTAGCAATCTAAGCGTTGGTTCCGAGGATCCTTCTGTGGACGACAAGGGATTCTGCTTTCTTGTTCTCCAACAGTAGTCGCTTCGCGTATATTTCATCATCGTTTACTCACTCATTCGGTCGAGTCTGGTTTGTCTTACACATTAGAAGATTGATCGATCGTAGTGTAGCTGGACCACGGGAGACTTATAAATGATTTTATCCGGAGAAAAAGTCCTTAATTTATTGATTGGTCAAGCCAGCTTTAGCTTCTTGGCTTGCACAACTGTTGCGTTAAAGGTAGCTTAATTGTGAGTGGCTGAGACGCGTCACTCAATTTTGGCGTCCTCTCTGTACATGCCATTCCGCCTTGGACAGTATCAATGCCGAATAAGGGCATTCTAGTTTTGTCTCGCATATGCACCTAAACACGGTTTGGATCAGTTACCGCGTAGCCATGGCAACTAGGTGATTAAGCAGAATTGGACGTGACCTCTTTCTCGAAATTCAATCTATAAGGTGTGTTGGTTAATTTTTGCGGATTATTCAGTAAATTTGTTTATTGTGAGAAAATAGGGAACAAGGAACTTCTTCATCTTGGAAATACTGTCCATCGTCTTCTGTGACTCGCGCCATCTCTTAGGTAACGTGGTGCGGCTGGTCATTAAGATCGAAATCGCCACTTCTAAAACGCACGTACACAACGTCTGCACCACGCCGGCTTTAGAGGCATGCTTTCCGTGTTGTTGGCGTTCTTTAAAAAATAAAATGCAGTGGCATCGGATGTGCTGTTTTTAAGTCGTTCGGTGTTCGGAAACCCCATTAGCGTCCGATCCTTTCAGAGCCAATGAAAGCCCGCGGAAGCAGTTTTGTTTGCGTAAGATCTGTCATTGCGTGCATTCTTATTTCAGGACGACGTGGCGCTTGAGCCAGACGACCTCGAATGGAGCGTCTTTCGATCCTCGGGTCCCGGTGGCCAGCACGTCAACAAGACGGAGAGTGCGGTGCGCGTGCGTCACAAGCCCACCGGCCACGTGGTGGCCTGCCAGAACGACCGGTCACAGCACGCGAATCGGGAGGCCGCCCTGAAAATCCTCAAGGCCAAGTAGGCACCCCCTGCTGCTCCTCCTCCCCCCCACCCTCTCCTTGTTTTCCCTGATGTCGCGAAATCCGGAGAGAAGCTGTAAAGCGTAGTCACAGATGCCATACGCACGCGTTTAGTTTAACCCACAATAATAGCTCTCTGCTTAGCAATGCTCATAACATCGTTTCCGTGAATGAGACTGGATTTCTTAGAAGTGATCTCATGCATTTTCAACGTGTTTTCGTCATTTTTGTGGAATTTTTTAAGCTTACTTGCACATTTCTGCTTATTCGTGGATCTCGCTCCAACAGAATTCGTGTTTTTTCAACACTTTTGTCGAACATTTCGTTTCTTGCGGCTCGTGACAGAGAGAGTTAGCGGGGCAGAGAAACGAAATACTGGCCATCTCATCTTACCCAGAGTACCCCCTATTCTTGTATGAGGTGGATCCTCACGACAAGTTATTACCTTCCGACGGATTTCATCATCACCATCATAATCATCATCATCATCGTAGACGTGACTCAGTCGTGTTTCTGTGACACGTCATGGACTTGTTGTGGAAAATTGTGATGAACGATGGAAAGTGCATGTTTTTTTTTACGGGAATCCAAAGCGCAAAACGTCGTGGGTAGATTTTGCGCAAGCCAGTACGTCGACACTGAAACAGGACATCCACTTGAAATAGTTTCCTCCTTTAGAGTGTTGGGGGTACATGAAGGGTGTGCTTTCTTGCAAACTGGTCGTCAGACGGTGGCCGCGCAACGCTACCGCCGACAATTGAACAAATTGAGCTGGGAACTTGATCGCAAGAGTCAATTTACTGGTCAAGGAATGAAGCAAGTCAAACTGCCGCAGCTGCTGCATGACAGCGCTCGACCACCTCATAAGACTCTCTTGAACTTGGGATGGAAGGTTCAACCACACTCGGCATATTCACCAGACTTGGCCCCATCCGACTGCCAGTCGTTCCGGTGAATGCGTCTGCACGCCTTAGTGGATGAACAGTTCAAAACGGTGGACGACGTGCGTGAATTTGTCGACGATGACTTGACTGCCTCGAAGTCTGTAAGGTTCCTTCGTGACGGCATGCGTACGTTAGCTGAGAGATTGCGCGAGGTCTTAGAGAACGATGGATTCTATTTCCAGGCTTAATCCCGTTGTTCTCCATTTTCTTACACTAGATTAATTTTCTGAAAAATCATGCACCTAATACTTTCACCCCAGTTTGATGTGCTTAGTCATGAATAACGCCTAGTAGGCAATGCGCACCAAACGTTGCGCCACTGCTTTCGTCTGGCCACTATTCCCTCCAACCGTTTGTCTTCCTTGCAATCGGCCTATCTGCGAAAACCACGCGTTTTTCTTTGTGTACAAGTAGGCGGATGCACTTCGCCAAGTGTACACCTCGTAATTGGTGCCACAGTAGGGTGATGAGCCCTATCATTCACACCTGTCACGAAACTCCACTGGCTCCGGCGCTCACTGTCTCACGGACTTCCGCGTGTCGTGGAATCACGGGCGTAACTAAACACAACCGAGGCTGTCAGGCACACGTCCGCAGTGTTCCTTGTTCCGACTGGAAGCCTGTGAAGTCATTACCTTCCCATCCATGGCGCCTCTTCCACAACAAGAACAACGCTTTTCCGCCCTCTGAAGGCATATTCTTACTGAACTTGAGTAGTTTGCTACGATATCGCAATTTTCCTGTTGTCTAAACGTCCACTTGAACCGCTGTAGTCATCTTAATCAGCAGTATGCTTGTCCTGTCTCGACGTCTGCTCACACTGAACAGGATGAAGAGTTAGTAATATGTGCTTTGGAGCACTCCACGACGTCAGCACATTGCATGATGTTCATCCTGTTATTCTTGATTTGTAACTCGTTTTAATTCTCATTCTTATTGGTGGAGCAAAACCCAGGCAACCCTAACGTTTGCCGTCTAATGTCGTAAGGTTTGTTGTCCAGGCTAGGGCCTGTACGCCGCTGAGTGTTCGCAGCCAGTAATTGTTTACAGGTAATGTGTTGAATAACGTCACGTCTGTTTTTGTGGCTATCGCGGTATGCATCCAACCACCCAGATGGCCTTGTTGTGTTTAAATAAACGTCTGATCATTGACGCGTTAATTTCAGACCTCGAGGTGACGTTCCATGTCTGGTTTCTGTCGCCGCGTACCCAGACCCCTTGGTAATTCAACTCCCCTCCCCCAGTGATGCGAACCTACTTTTCCCTAACGACGGTGTGTTTGCATTGGCTAGGATCGCCAAGGACGTGGTGCAACGCCAGATCGATAGCGAATTGGCCGAACGCCGGTCGCAGATGGGCTCGTTGGCGCGTTCAGACCGCATCCGCACCTACAACTACCCCCAGGACCGAGTGACCGACCACCGACTGGGTCGCTCGTGGAACGGCCTCGCCTCCTTCCTCTACCAGACCTCTTCAGAACTCGACGCAGTCGCTGACGCCATGGACGAGGCCTACAAACTCAGCCTTCTCGCCACCCTGGACAAACCATACTTCTTGTTGTGAAATGTTTTACTTGCGATTTGGCTTAATGTAGGGAAAAAGTGTAACCACACATCAGTTTGCCCTCTTTGCTGCCACACACGTGTAAACTCAGTCGGTGAAGTTGTTCGCTCCCAGTTGATTGGTTGAGTGGGATCTGGCTCGCCATTGGTCAGCGTTCCCTCGCATGCATTGGCACCCTCGGCCGGTCTGCTGTTGCCCAACCTCTTTCTGTTCTTGTGTGATGTCGTAGAGCAAGCTAACTTTACGGCAATGTCGTAGTGAGCGATCTGATTCACGGATTTTGATCATTTGGGTTTATACACACACAGACGCACCTAGTGATGCTAGTAAGGTCATTGGTCGATAGGATTAAGTCGTAAGCCACTTCGACCAATCCGCTTCGTAGAGGTTCGTGCGTGCGTGCAAATCGGGACGCACCAATGCGATGGCCGAGGGCCCACATCTACGACTATAAGTAGTCCAGGTTTTGCATTGTCGCGCTTACCAACAATCATGGCCGCGCCCCTCACGCCTCAGTTGGAAGAACTGCGCAAGGCGGCTCTCTCCGTCCTAAAGCACGCCTACTGCGGGTACAGCGATTTCCCAGTTGGTGCAGCCCTTGCAGACGACAAGGGACGCATTTTTACCGGTGTCAACGTGGAGAACGCCTCCTTCCCCTGTGGATGGTGTGCCGAAGTTAGTGTCTTCGGAGCGGCGCTCACAGCCGGTGCGAGAGAATTCACCGGGATGGCTGTCGCGGTGGACAGGGATCAGTTCTCATCACCGTGTGGTCGATGTCGACAGGTTATCTGCGAGTTCTGCTACGGCAAGAACATGCCGCTACTGCTTGTCAACGGGAAAGGCGAATACCAGAAGACAACTATTGAGGAGATTCACAAAATGGCCTTTCAAAAGAAATCCATGGACAAGTGTTGATATTGTACCTTTTTGCCCTTTGCTCTCTGCTTGAAGTCCTTTCATTAAAGTAAATAAATTCATAAATTTTGAAACGCGTTGTCATTTCTTCAGTATTCGATGTTATGCGGCATTGTTTAGTTGCTCGCTATTTTAAATGCCCGTTGTGATTGGCTTTCAACTCGAAACACTAAATCTGGGAGTACGAATTGGTCGGTCCGTGGGTCATTGGTTCGTATAGGCTTCGTTCCAACCAATAGGTGTAGCGTTATTAAAATTCGCCCGCTTTCGTACGTAGTTGCAGTGACGTGGAGTCGCGATGCAGGCTTGCAATGCAGTCATGAGAAATTCTGTACCGGACGAAGGGATTTCCTTTAGCTACTTCGAGTTCCGACAAATTGGTTATTGTGTTAAGACAACAAAGTATACTCACAGGGAACTGTGACAAGACTATGCTCAGTCATGATTACTATTTCTGAGGCGATGCGGGAAGTAGTTCCCCCTCGTCACTCCACTCCCCTGACCTCTCAGACATTTGTACCTTTATTGGACTCAGACCCCAGACTCTATTGGTCAAGGATCACGCGCTCGACAATAACACAATTTGGTTGACCAATCGTGTAAGCTGGCCAATTCGACATACCGGCCGCGGGCACTTTGAAACCACATGTTGAATCGAAACTAGGAAGCATTAATCTTGAAAGATGGTGCAAAAAGTGGACGACACATGATGCAATTAAAACATGGGATATATTTGCAGAATATGCGTAATATCTCCAACAGATACAATTTGCAAAGCGTATGATTCGATGAGCAATGGAGGAAGTGGTGCCAGGAGTTGAAAACGCAAACAACAGCATCGGAGAACAATTTACTGCTACTGAATCACTTCCACTTGTAGTGAATCGTGTTCCTTCACGTCAATCAGCTCTACTCGCACCCCCCTGTGCATTCACCTCCCCCCCTAGTAATGTTACTCAGGCGTTTGTACTTTTATTGGTCCACGCAAACTGAATTTGTCAACAACTTCTCTAGACATGCATGATTTTTAATGCACACACACACACGCACGACAACAGCACAGCGAGGTTGAACCAACTAGTAAACAGTTGTGACTGGTCCACAATGCGGTTCGCGACAACATGTCGAGATTTCAACACCATCATAATTTGAGATTAGTGCGCACGAAAACACGTTGCACTCACTAGACGCAACTAGAGGTGTGCTGGAATGCACGGTCCCTCTGATCACGCCGTTAGCATGCATCGAGAATCAGCCGGATTTAAATCCAGACGTGCCTGGCTGTAAGTTTGAAGGATTACTACATCTGCTTCGTCAGGCCAGAGGGTAGTAAGCAGCTTAGGTTAACGCGGTCAGGTCAGTTCATGTGAATTTGTAAAAAAAGGCGCCACCTTTTGCCAAAGCCATCACACGCACTCGATTTTGGCGGACTGGCCCAAGAACTTGTAGGGGATCTTGGCATATCACAGCAGTCACCATAGCTCACGAACACAGAAGATAATGGAGACGACTGTTTAGTAGTGTAGATGATCACTACCGGTCTCCCGCTTGGTGAAAGGAAATGACGAACCTTTCTTCCCACCGGAATTCTGAAAGGTTAATCGTAAGAAAATAGTGCACAATGCCTGATCGTTGAGACTTCTCGACCCTGACTGAGAATTGACATCAGCTAGCACAATGGATCGAAAATATCTGTCCGACAATTGTCGTTAGTCAAGGTCTAGAGATGAGATGAGTGAAACAGGGCAAATGATCGTCACCGGGAGGTGAATTTAGCCAATGATCAGGGCCTAGAGATTAGTGGGAGTCGTCCGGAGGTGATTGGGTCAGAGACGAAACCTGGTTGAGCTAGGCGGGATTTGAGTGATAAAGGTGAGTGAAAAGAGTGAAAGCCGAAGTGGCCGAGATATGCGAGAGCAGAAAGGGCTGAGGGCCGACTTTTCCATTCGGGCACTGGGCACAGAATGCGCCGGAAGATCGCCAATTGCCAGCACAAGATGATCGATTGAATCCGTGGGGGAGCTATGTGCATGGGGGTGGGTGAGCAGCCTGCCCGGAGTGGCTGGCGGGCGCGCTGTGAAAAAAAAGGGGGGGGACATTGTGTCGGACAGTGCAACGACTGGGTTAATTGACGTGAATCAGCACGATTCACCCAAACGTTCACTCACCCGACCTAGAAACTAGCGTAAACGGTCTGGGCAAAGGGCATGCAGTTTCAGCGGCCTAACAACCAGCTGAATGTACTTCGACTTCTTATTATTCTCAAAGTACTTCATGTTGGATTGCACAACACGTCAGAGACACAAATTAGAGCCTTAAATGAACAGGTGCTATTTACACGTAAGTGGTGCTAGGCCCGACCAATTGTGGAAGGCTAAATGTGCTACTTTTCGACTCCTCAATGATGGTTGAGCCAATGGGTACAAAGCTAGTAAATAACCGGGTCCGTCAAAAAATGCAATTGGTTGTGTGTGAAATCATAGAGCATAACTGTAACTTATTCAGACTGTTTATTGACTAAATCATGTTAAATTTCTGCTTGTGATGTACTTGTCGTAGAAGATTTAACCAAAAGCATTGTTATGGTCAAAAATCGAAGTGTATTTTGGTGGCGGCTTGCCTGAATTGACGTTCTGCAGTTTTCAGGAAAGTGGTGTGTGTAGGAACGCTTGGCCGTCTAGTTGGACAGACGACTTGACCGCAGATACCAACATGGTTCGTTTTAACTTCAGTTTAGGAGTAATGTTTGCCCATCGAAAATACAGCTGGAAATCGTAGTGAATGGAACTAATTCACATCCAATAACCCAGTTGTCGCAGTCCTCGTCATTCTGACCGCATTGCCACTCTGTCCACGTCAATCTTGCCACACCGTCTGTTCATTTACCTGACCGTTAACCCAGAATTTACTGATCGACAACCTCATTTAGTTCACAATATCTGGATTATCGTACAACCTTTGCGTTAGCTGATCAGGCCAGCTACACCTTCCAAAGCAGTGGGCTGATTTAAAACGAACGTGCTGGTTGCTCTGTCAGTTTACCTACCAATACTAATGAAGTAAATTCCTTTCAAATCTACATCCGTGAAATCACAGGTTACATCTAATCCTTATACCGATAGCCTATGACATCAAAATACAGGAAGTTGAGTTGGATTTATAAGAAATGATTGCTTTTTCACATTTACCCAATATTTGCTATGAAACCCCAATATCGATTGTCAGTTGTAATCAATAGCCAATGACATCCGATTAACTCGTGAATAAGCTTCACTCACGCTGGTGCCACCGGTTAAGTTCCCGACAGTGACGGTTTCAGAGAAATCTGACGAACGCTTCTTCAAGGACGCAAGGCTTTACCTACACCAACTATGCAAGTGCACGTACTGAGTCAATTTAAATGTCGCGCGTGTGTTGCTGTACGTGCCTTTTCGCCACCAATTAAGAAGCACCAACTGGTCGCATGTATGGGACGGTAATTCTGCTACGCGCATATTTGCCGAAATACGCACAGCGCGCTGTCCCGGGATTGTGCGGACAGCATAGTTTGGATGACTAATCCAACTGGAGCGCCTTAAATCGATTATTCAATTAATTGAAACTACGATGGCTGGCAGGAACAGTTTATTCGAAAAGATGAAACGCTATAAAGAGACATTGTGCAGACTACGAGATTATGAGAAGTCAATTTCCTGGTACGTATAGTGGTATGAAGTTGTGCGGTAAAATCGCCTACTCCCACCCACTGCGGTTTGATGCGTAGACCGGGAATCAGTCACGGGTTTTGGCTGACGCTCAAAGGCGTTAACTACGAGGTTCATGGAAGCCTTAATCACTCTTCTATTGTCGAAGTCAGTCACCGAGAACATGGTAGGGGTGGGTTCTGGTGTTAGCCTAACCCGACCACTATTCCAGGCCTCATAGAAACTTTGCCAACTGAGTGGCGTAAATTCCTGAGCTGGTGGAAGATAAGTTGCTCTGCTTAACGTCGGACGCGTAATCTGCGGTCGCGCTAGCCAGGTCTCAGCGACTTCGCCCTTCTGCCAGTTAAACATTCCGTAGGTGAGGGCCTCCAGTGGATTCAGCCACTGACCAAGCGGACCCCCTGGTCTAATTGCCGAGACACGATAAACCTTTCGTCGAACTTGATAAGGCTTGAAGTTCTTCTTCGGTGAGATGAGCAAGATCTTCTTTGCAACGGCCTCTTCAGCGGGAATCCACGTCGACATGAGGTCGTCCCACACGGTGATGGTGGAGCCACTGCAGTCCTCGTGAATCAGACCGACACGCCATGCCTCCTCGAAGGTCATCTTCGTTCCGGAGAGAGGACTGACGTATCCACAACCACCCACCTCATACCAGCCATGGGATTCGCGGATTATGAAAATCAATGGACCACAGGTATCTAGAATACGTGGTAGAGAAGCCAGGCGAATGCATCCACGAGAGAAGGCTTCTACCAGTCGCAAAGTCATTCCGCTTTCTGGATCCACATACCTGGGTTGGCCCTTGTCGAGGCTTATCCATTTACGGTAAAGTGCAATGGGCAAAGGAGTGAAAACGCCAGTTTTGTGGTTGAGGACCTCAATCATGCTTTGCCAGCTTGGTGTGAGCAGTCGCTGGAAATCATCACATAGCTCGTATTCAAGGAGGCGAGCACGAAGACGGAAAGTCTCCAAATGAACTCTGAAACGTTCAAAAAGCGAACAAAGAATTCATAATGGAATTGCGTCCAAGGACCCTGGCCAAGAAAATCAAACAAACTACTGAGTAAACGGAAGACTTTCAAAGGATATCGCACGGACACCCGTAATTTGACCTCACCTATTCAAACTATCAGCGCCGCACAAAAGAGGAATTATGAGATCTCGAATTCGCCATCTCAATTAGTTTATGAGTTTATTCAGAGCACAGATTTAAGAATTGTAATTTCGTCCCTCATAATCAAATTTGAACCAAGAGGAATTTGAGGTAATTAATATAAATGTCCAAAAAAACACATGGGAAATATAGATTAGATTAGACACGATTGACAAATAGACAAATTACACTTACGGAAGCCCTATCCCACTGAGGCCTTTTCGAAGCACGTAGGGTGCCCCTAATCCTGGTCTTGCGGCGGCCTGTTCCTCGAAGTTGGTCTGGGTTTTGTCCCTTCGCCACATTAACCTCTCCTGTCTGAACTCATGGATCATTTCAAAGAGGCAGTCGATAGTCATGCGATCCGTCTGGATTGCCTGATCTAGCCCTAGCCTCCGTGGAAGAGGAACCAGTATTTTCTCAAATTCTCGGTGTTCTTGAAACTTGGCTTTGGCATTGTCACTGTATCCGGTTTCTGTGCGCAAAGTAATTTGGCAAGATTGTCCAACTGACTGTCTGCCCACCATAGCCTGTGCCGTGGGACGCCGAGCCACTTCATCTGCAAGCATGTTGATGCATCTGGTCAGATCAGCACTATGCATTTCAGAAAGATGTTTTCGTAGCAACTCCTCAATCGAAACCACATCCCCAATGCCCACTTGAATTGATCGATTATGCCGAATCAATGTCATCTCAGGTTGATAATGTCGAATAAAAGTTCGTGTTGGACTGAAGAACTGGATGGGAGGATCATTCACGTGATCCAGTCTTGCGGGAGGTCGCAGCAAAGCAATATAGCCGGAATCATCAAATGGTCTTACTGGCATTTCATCAGGAGCACTGATTAATTTGGCAGTTTGCGCAACACTTGACACACACTTACTCACCAGTTCGGTATGAATGCGGCAAAGCTTGATAACTGGATAAGATTGAGTAGGTGCTTCTTCGTCTTCAATCGCTCCTGACATTGCACTACTCTCGCCAAGTTGTTGCAGATCAAGCTTCTTGCTAGGTGCTTTTTCTACACACAAGTATCCTGGCGCTGAAAATGACCTTCTTCTTACAGTGAATTCAGAAATCGGACCACGATTTGTGAACGACTGCTTAGGAGGTAAAGCATAACCGTGTGACATTGGTTCCAACTCCTCTATTTCTTCTATGATTTCTTGCGTTTCCGATGTTTTAATCTTGGTTGATTCAACAGACCGGGTAGTGACGCATTCTTCAAGGAAACCTTTTGTTCCACTCTTCCCATCAGCGTTCATGCGTCGGCCGGTATCGATTTCTTGTTCTCTCCACCCAATATCGTGCTCTCCTGTTACCATACTATCAACACGGCTCGTAGAGTGCGTTCTGGGCGGTCGTAGAGGGGATTCGTAGTCTGTTGAGTCTATTAGAGGGAGAGAGCGAAGAACCAGGTCCCTCATTGAATCTCCCTCTGCCGCTCCAAATGTCATCGTGGCTGTAGATCGTTTGTCCGGGGTTTTCGTTTGAATGAACTGAGAAACGAGCTTCTTTGGCTCCCTTTTTGACATGGCAGTGGTTTCTACAGGCGTTTTATCTTCGACTACAGACGGACTACCGGTAGCAACCTGTGGTCTGGCCATTTCAGCCAAACTCAACCTTAGGAAGCTGAGTCCGCGACTTGCTCGAGGTGTCGAGCCTGGTAAACCCACTTCTTCCTCCCCATGGTCAAGATTCGATTGGTCGAAAGTCGGTGCGTCTTCACCAGCTGACGGTGGAATTCCACGTACAAGATGTCGCAAAGAAACAACACCAGTTGGCGTGGTTGTCTCAGACACGTATTCTGACTGATCCAAATCTTCCATGTGCTCAAACATTCCAGGTTCCATTCCACTTTTGTGCTCTGGCCAAAGTAAGGCATCGTCAGTCGAATCTCCGACTTTCTGAATGTGGCTGCATTCACTCGTGTCAAACATCGTGCCAGCTGTTTTAACTATCGGCATCAAATTAAGATGTTCAGGCTCATGTCCAGTTGCTACATTGGATGTGTCTTTAAAAAGGAAGCCCGTTAACATACCTCTTGAAAAACGCCCATTTTTAATACTGTGTGATGACGTTCCCACGGACACATTCCAAATCGGCATTAATGATGCTTGGATCAAGGATTTCGTCACACGAGAGGATGGAGAAAAAGAGGAGATACCTTCGTGTTTAGTTACCCGAAAAGCCTCGCTCAAATTTTCATTCCGAGCCAGATGTTCCCCTTCAGGCTCGGTTGACACTAAAGGACGTTCCGGCGTCCTACCTTCTTCAAGTGGATCCACGTCTCCGTCAGAAAGGCACAGATCAACAACAGGACATGTCAAAATACCTTCTTCGGCATAGGAGCGTATCGCTGGTACGCGGGGTCTAAACAAAGCCAAATAGTCTTCAGAGTCAAAGTTGATTGCGCTCCTAGTTTGAGTGCTTCTTACATTCATTGGAGACATTACTCCCACAGAAACCCCAGAGACCTCAGCTGGTCCTTGACTGCTCTCCTGAATGATTGCTGCGGAAGTTCTTGATGATTTCTGCTGTCCTTCAATAGCCGATTGGAAGGCTGATTCCGCCGACAAGGCTTGAAGTGGTGGCCCCTCTGGTATTGATTCTTGGGGGTCCTGATCCGCCATTTCTAAGACTTGGTCACTTCTGGAAATTGTTGAGGTGTAGAGGTCCCCTCCAGTTTCACTAGTGGTGGTACAAGGCCTCAAATTCTCCTTTTGGATGCCTATTCCCTCATTGGCCACCTGGTCTGCAGATAGGCACTGAAGTTCCTTTAATTTCAGCTGTTTATAATTGTAGATATAGTGCGAAGAGGCATCAAGCAACTCTAATCGAGGTGTAGTTTTAGGTGGAACAGAAAAGCCAGGATCCTCCATAGTACCAACTGCATGTTGCACAACATTCCTCGTTGATTTCTCCAACATTAAAACACGATATTCACTGGGATTTTCCAATGGTGACTCAATCTCAGAGATGTCGAAATCATCAGTAATTTCAGAATCGACCAACGGCCTAGAGGTGAATGAATGAATCTGCCTAGCAGTCATTATTCCTGTATCCAACCGAATAACACTTCCGCTCCTTTTATTGAGACATGATGAATGTAGTTCCAGCAATCCGACATTGTCAATTTCAGATAAATTGGCTTGTGACAACAAAACACTAGACATTCGAGCATACACACACTGTGTAGCCACTGACTTCCCACAAATTACGCGAGGCTTCATCTGCACCCAAACAAAGTCATCGATGTGCGCCTTCGCTACATCTTCTGCCACTTCACGAGTCTGGCTTCCAGATGATATTGGAACACACTCCGTAGCCTTGGTGATTCCAGTGGTCGTAATGTGCATCTTCGTCATTGAGGTGACTGGTGGTGATGACGGTGGTGGTGGAGGTGGTGTCTCACATTTCGCATAAGACACGGACAAACCAATCGGGTGTTTCGGACTAAACAACTCCGCAGAACATACAGTAGATGACACAGATTCCATAACTTCGCGAGGCTTCATTTCCACCACATACTCGTCTGCGTCACGCCTTTTCACCATACTTGACAGTACATCAAGTGTCTGACTTCCAGTTGTCTTCGACGGTCGTTTAATGCCTGCGTTGTGTTCAATACGGTCTATTTCCATCGACGTAGAATGAAGTGACACCGTCAACGTTGATGCTTCCTTACATTCAACACTAGCACCAACGCATTTTGTTTCCAACGGAGAGATCACTGATTCCAGACCACGCTCATACTCGAGAAATCTTACTTTGTTTCGCCAATATGCTTCATTCTGCCCAATGTCACGTCGTTTCCGCGACTCCTCCTCAACTGGTACCGCGGTCATTACCGCAG
>UXSR01005514.1:81-64708 GCA_900604375.1 Mesocestoides corti
GGTTTGACCTTAGAGTGACCTACACGCGTTGCTCACAAAACACCACACGAGAAGCCGTAGACGCTTGCCTGGAACGACAGTGTGTTGCACCAGAGGAAAGGCAATTCAATTAAAGTGATAAAACCAAACATACACACGCGCACACACCCACTTAGCGCTCACCCACTCTACTTTGTTCCCTGTTTTAACGATGCAAACGATAGGAGATTCGACTAACACGCCACAACAGGAAGTGCGAGCAATGTCGCCATTCGGATCACGTGATGGCAAAATCGAGATGCTGACACGAGGGCGGGTCCACGACCCGCACACCCGCAATTGAAGCGAAATTGACCTCGACACCGGCAAAGGGGCCTCTGTCGCCCTGTCCAAGTGCCGTACGAAATGTCAACAAGGCAGTAAAGTAAATAAACCACGGAGAGGGCGCCAATAGGCGTATTAATCTTAACGCGGTGCGTTGCTGTATGACGCGAGAACACCCAAGTGCAGGACTCGGCCACAAACAAACGACACGACACTCCACAGCGCGTTTGCACCCTTGCTGGAGGTGAATGCATAACCAGCGCACGTGGAGAGACCCAGCCACCCGCGAGGCACGAAGAGGCTCCACCGTTGATGGCGTGGAGTGTAGGTGGGCTGATATTTCAACACCCGAATGAACTGTGTTTACAAGTTTGCGGTTTACGTGCGCGAGGAACCACCCACTCCCCTCAGACAATGAGAAAACTGTTTATTTATTTATTTTTTGAAGCGACACTTGATCAGGCTCAAGTAGCAGAACCCACGTGTGGGGCTGAGTAATACCGCAGGACTGGTGGAGACGCATTTTTGTGCAGTACTATGGTGACGATAGGAGGCATAATTTAAACAAACCAAAAAGCGATACCATAAAATGCATGCATTAATTTTTAGGATGCACCACGCCTGCCTACGCATTAGCAATGGGGAGAAGCACGTGATTTACTACTAGTCTTAAGGTTCGTTTGGTTGAGATAGCAAAGAGCCGAGTACTGCAGATGCAGCAAATAAGATCCTCAACTATAGCTTAATGAACAATGAACGGAACGGAATGGCGAGTAACAAAGTATAATGTAGACCTTAGGAAAGAGAGTCGATTTGACACCGGCAAGGTGAACAATTCAACAGTAACAAAGGAGGCGAGATGGGGAAAACCTAATTGAGACCAAACTGGATGAGCAGATGGCAGACAATAAAATTGATGCCTGGCCTTCCGGTAGATGCACAATGACGAGGCTACATTTGGACTTTGTATTACCCGCATAAAACTTTTAAAACGAAGAATACAAATTAATTCTGGAGAATCAAAACAACAAGGAATTGTGACGTCATTGAGTTGTTGGGTAAGCCAAGTACCAAGGATTTCAGAATGCTTCGAAGCTACTTTTTTTAGAAAAAAGATAAAAAAGCATGAATAAAAAAACTACGACTTACTTAACTTCCAGTTCCCTGGAAAGATCAATCATCTGGCGCCTGTCAACCATATTCTATTGCTAAAGTAGAGTAAAAAAACTGACTAATGAAAATCGTAATTTTGAAAGAATCGGGTGGTGACGTGAAAAAGAAAGAAGTCCAATGATACAACAAATCAAACACTTGAATTACTAAAGTCAATCACGCATGTTAATAAATTAAACAAAGTTTAGGATATCTTGTGAAATAGCAAATTGTCAGACATAGTTCAAGTTTAAAGCATAGGGTCAATAAATAAATTTTTACTGTGATTCATGATAAAAACGGCAGTCAACATAAAATTAACATGAACGAGAAGACGAAAACATCATAAATTCTTTTTTCAAAAAAGTGATCAGAGGATCTGACATTCAGCAAACACCACAAGACAATGAAATATCAAAATGTGAAAACTATGGTTAAAAAACTAACAGCATAGAAAGAAATGATTCTTAAGATGTGAGGCTATCCATGCATTGAAATCCCGAGACGAGTTGTGCATGTCAAAGAAATTTACAGCACTTTTGTCTAGAATTGTAATACTGTTTAAAATGTAAAGACCAGTACATTCTAGAAATTATACTTAAACTAAACATTTCTCTTCGTTTAGCGCACCAAGAATCTTAATCAAATTTAACGAAAATCGAAAAAAAATTATTCAAAATAAGCCAAGTTAATTTAATCTCATAAAAAGTAATTAAACCAATTTTTCGAATAGCTGACAAATTACCTTTCGTGTTGCAGAAACCAGATGGTGAAGTACAATAAAAGGTTAACACTTTGCAGATGTAAAAAACGGACAGAGCCTCATCCAAGGCTCAACCTAAAAATGACACCGAACACACACCCCGCCATCTGTTGGTAAAATTTTTCATGAAATTGACTATTTAAAACAAACGAGTTGATTAATATATGTACGCAGTAATAAAAACCTTAAATACGTGTACATACCTTTGATTTTGTAAAATTTCATTAATTTTAAAACTAAAAAAACTGCTAGGAATTTGTTTTTTAATTGCACTTTTGATTGAATGATTTCAACACTTTCATATCAGGTAATATGAAGAGAACGAACCGATAAATGCAACCTAAAATGGGGTAATATCATAATAATGATAATTGGTGTAGCCAATATAGAGGACACGTTAAAAAATCAGCAACATGTATTAACGGGCGGAAGGTCAATCAATCCTGCTCTGTTTTTTGATTTGTCTTTTTCATTCTCAAATTCTTGTAATGAATATTTGCAACGGGGATGGAATTAAGTCAGCTTTGTCCGTTTAAAGAGTAATTAACAAGTGGTCCTCAACTGAAATCAAAACTAATCCAACGTACCAAATTAAAACATTGGGGTTACCATTAAAACTAAAAATACAATAACCAGAGAGCCATAATTAGGACCGTCAAAAGACTATCCGGTGCATCGTTTGCAAAAATATATCTAGCTTTCATTGATAAAAAGTGTATGGCTACCTCAAACTGTTAGAGATCCAGCATTCCCCAAGACGGCTCACTGCGGGTCAGAATTTCGTTTTCGTTTGTGCGATTCCCCTGACTACGGGACTTCATCCATAGAACCCGACTGACACATCCATCTGTGTTAATTCTCCTTGGTCCATCAAGCCAAGTTCATCTATGACTTGAACACATTGACATATCTTGACAGATCACACGGTCTTAGGCTGAAACATTAAATGCCCTCTGTGCGAAGTCATGCCTTATCTTACTTCAGCGTAGCAGGATGGGGTTAGCGTCTTACACGTGATCTGGAGTACCGGTTATCTGATTGTTTGCGGTTTTGATTTTGGGCAAATCGAAGCAGAATCACTTTAAAAATAACTCCTTATTTTATTAGGGGCACAGAAATTTTATAATGTGCAACTTTTAAAAGAGATACGTAAGGTAGAGTGACTTTGGTCATGATGAGTTTGTCAATTAGTCAAAATTACTCAAAAACTTTCAGACTAAGCATGCCAAAAATCGCACCGTGTCGTCTAAACATGCAGTGACTTTGCTAACGTGCAACTAATAGACACGAATTTTTTAATTTGGTTCTCTTTAGACAAAATAACCTCGATTAGTAGCATTCAATCTTTGCAAATGGTTGTCGTCAACAAGGTATAACTTATTAGTGTTTTCACTGCTACTCGCAAGGCTAAATTTTCAACCTTCTCATGTTTTGCTGATCTGAGCAATCAAATATGAGCCTCTTTTGATTAGCATTCCATGGAGGTATAAATTAGTGTTCCTTAAATTCAGCAAACTGTTTTTTTGTTGTCTGTTGCAATAACAACTATTCAATGTACAATTGCAGAATATTGTCAAAAATAAAACTATGCACTTTTAAATCGTAAATAACTGCATTCTAAAAATTTGTAAGTATTCAACTTAACTTATCATGCAAACAAATGAAATTAAATCAAAATCTTGGTGTTGATTTCGATTTTAGCTCTACAAATATATTAAAAAAGGAGGACTGCAAAACAGGCTCCTTGGCAAAGAACTTATTTTTACATTAGGCAGGTATCAGTAAAATTGCTTTATAGAATCTAAACAGGGGTTTTGAAATCAGCGGACTTTTTAAAATTCTATTGTTCATTTTGAATCAAAAATATTTTTTTATATGCGATATTAATGCAAATTAAATCTGCGTAACCTGAGGTGACTGCTACCAAAACAGCATTGCGTAATTTTTGAAGAAGTCCATTTGTCCACATTTGTACTGAAAGTTAATATACCTCTAGAGAGGGTTTTGGTATTTCGATACATGAAACTTAGGATGTACAGAATAATTTCTACTTTTGATACTTTTTTTTACAAAAAAACCAGTTGACACAGTCGCCTTATTTAAAAAGAGATAGGAAAATGTGAGAACGGGTATGTTGTTAAACCTCAGAATATAGATATTTCGAAAAAGTGGGTTATTGTTAGGTCACAGACCCTTAAGCATGACCCAAGTCAACGGGTATTTGGAGAATGCAGGTAGAGAAACTGCCGTTGTTAGTGAGTTATTATGAGGCACCAATCTATAACTGTGCCCGTATTCAACACTAAATTCATTATGAAGTCTGAAACCTCCGATGAACGACATTTTCATAGTGGAAAACATTGGTTAAATATTAGCTGTTTCCTTGATAATAATTTAATTTTTTTGTATAAAGACTTTAGTAAGTGTTACTTCGTTTTTACTTTTCCAAAATTTGTCTGATTAGTTTCGTGGAAACATTAACAAACGACTAAAAATCCTTGAGGTCCAGATATGAAATTCATTGCTTACATTTTTCTGTTATTATTAAGTATATGCATGCTAAAAGTCTTTTAGTTAAGTATTAGCAGACGTTTCCTAGGGAAAACCAAATGTTGTTGTATCGATTTTTTTCTGTTTGAACCAACTAACGAAAATCGACCATGGAGTGCACCAAGGTTACCGTGAAGGTTGACGTTAGCGTAACTCCAAGCGACTGTGGGAATTGTGGAAATCAGCCGCAGTTAGAGTCATCAGAAATGAGTCGCAAACTTTTCGTCGGTGGGAATTGGAAAATGAATGGCAATTACGGCCAAATCGATGGGTTTTTTGATACTTTGCGAAATGCTGATTTGGACCCTAACGCTGGTAAATTTATTTTTAATATGAAATTCCACAAGACATTGTCATCGGGATGCCTGCCTGCTATTTGAGATATGCTCAGGAACATGCTCCAAAAGGTGTTAAAATCGCTGCTCAAAATTGCTACACGAAGGAGTCAGGTGCTTTCACGGGAGAAATTAGGTGAGGCGCGTTATCTCATTTGTCTTTTCAATCTGGAGGTTTTAGGTATAATATTTGTGTAAAATCAAAAATTTGGGCGTGTTTAAAAGACTTTTGAACAAGATTTGCTTAATCCACTGTGATTACTTATTTTTATGCTAATGTTTGCGTTTGCTCTTTTGTGTATTTTAGCACCGCGATGATCAAAGACTGTGGTTGTGAGTGGGTTATACTTGGACATTCCGAGCGTCGCCACATTTTTAAGGAGTCTAATGAGGTACCTTATTTTCGCCACTTTTGTTTCAGCTCTCTGCCTCAGACCAATTTGCTTTTATCCCTAATTTGTAGCTGATTGGCGAAAAAGTGAAGTTTGCGCTCGAGTCTGGTCTTAACGTCATCCCGTGCATAGGTGAACTCCTGGAGGAGCGTGAGGCTGGAAAGACCAACGATGTATGCTTCGCCCAAATGGAGGCTATTGCCAGTAGGTTTTACACTGTCTATTTCTCCTCTCACTGACTTGATTCAATAATCGACGTTTCTTAACCTTTAGAAAATGTTCTAACCAAGGAGGGTTGGGACCATGTGGTAATAGCCTACGAACCCGTGTGGGCCATTGGCACCGGCAAGACTGCCACGCCAGACCAGGCACAAGAGGTGCATAAAGTTGTTCGTGATTGGATCCGAGACAAGGTTGACCCGTCCATAGCAAACAAAGTGCGAATCCTCTACGGCGGCTCTGTGACTGCCGAAAACGCAAAGGATCTTGGTGCCAAACCAGACGTGGATGGATTTCTGGTCGGGGGTGCGTCACTGAAACCAGACTTTGTGACCATCATTAATGCGAGAAGATAAACATTACTGTCCTCTTGCTTGTGTTCATCCGTAGTCGTCAAATCTTGTGCAGGTTTTGTGTATGATTCGTAAACAATTCTGTTTCTTTCCCTCTGTTCTGACGTAAATTAGTTTTACTCCTTATCAGGATTTCTTTTGACAGATATTACAAATGAGTTGTTTAATAGTCTCTGTATTTTTATTTTACTATTTCGGTTGTTCGAGATGGCTTTGCAAGCCTTGTAACGTTAAATTATGCGGCCATACAGGGCTTTTCTGGTCTGTCGTTCTTTTGCTAATCCTTTAGTTTTGATTTCCAAGTTTCCTACTGCTTGCAAAGTTCTATTCGATGCCTTATAATTACTTAAAAACGCATTTTACCATGTTAATTGGTATAATTTATAAAGAGATTACATGGCGAGTTGAATCTGGACGTGAATAATGAGTTAAAAACTTCAGATTTAGCCATTTTATAGCTGAGGTCCTGTCGTACGCGAAATATTATCCTTAATTTGCGTAACGTCTTGGTAATTTTGAATGCCAAAAACCTGCTCAGCTGTTTACTGACTGACTGGTAGCGAAATCATAAATCGGGTTTACTTTTTAGAATAGGATTCTGGTGTTTGGAAACTAAATTCGAGTTTTTCTACACTTAGCAGCTAATTTGGCCCTTTTATTGAGCGAAATTTTGTCGAAAAGATGACATTTATTTGGAGACTCACTCTTGAACTTGTAACCAATGGGGACATGCACGCCAACACTCATTCAATAAAATGACCTTAAACAGTTTTTTAAAAATGTAAAAAGGGGATCCGAAGTCCTGATTCACTTTTCCCATGCACACGAGGACAAACCTTACGTTTTTAAATATGGATTATTTGAAACTGAGCGGTCCCTTTGTCCACTGTGCAGAATGATTCCGCCGTTGGATGTAGGTATGGGTGACGACAGCAAGCAAAGTAACATTTAGACTTGCTATCACTGCTGGTTTCGATCATTTGTTAGGTGGTTAGAGTAAAAAATTGTTCGAAATGCGGTGGACTGAATTTAAACAAAGGCGCCAACAGGACGACTAGTTTATTAAGTCAGCGGTGGAAATCGGCTTTGTGTCGTCGGGTTGTTTGTGAAGTCACCCAGTGACGCAGTTATGGCCGGACGTGAGTCATCACACGTGGCGTGATAGCACAGGCCGAGTGACTGCGTGTTTGGCCGGAGAGTGCGTCGCTGCCGGATTTCGCTCACGCGGTCAAGCGTGATTGGCTGCTCGTCTACACCCAAACAGAGAGAATCCCATCCTGATTGTAGCACTGTCAGAGGTGATCGGACAGTACACTAAGAGATTTTACAAGTAACCAACCAGCCGATATACCCATCGGCATGTTTATTGATGCAAAATTGTTTGCGGTAAAGTTCGGACGAGGTGGGTGCTCTGTATAAACACGACGTCTGCTCCATTCAGTGAAGGAAGCAAATATTGGTGGAATCGTCTCTATTCGGCATTGAGAGACAATTATACAGTTGTTATTTGAGAGACTTCAAGTTCTGAGACACTAAAAATCATAGAACGAGTCACTTATCTTTTGTATGAAATCTACGATAGGTCGCACTCTTGCTGTCGGGTCACACGTCATTCACTCATGCCTGGCATTCTTAGAGAACAATTTTCAAACTTAGATGTGACTCTCCAACGTGGAAGTCAGTTTGTCTGATGGACGGTCGTGTTTTACCTAACAGCGGTCTCCTATCAAGGAGCCGGTCGTTCGATCAGCGATATAACTCCCAGTGAAATTGTGATTCAGCCTGCATCACCTGTCCGGTAACGTCAAAATCACTCTGAACATGACATTTGATGTACCTGATTTCCCAAATTGCCCTTCCATCAGATCTCAGAAATGTGGGAGATGTGATTTCAGAATATTCCTCCCGTTAATCCTTACATTTTTTAACTCTTAGCTTGAAAAGATGATCCCAGGAGGTAGCAAAATCTGGATAATGTGTTGGGAGGTGGGGGCAGGAGTTGCCAGCCTAAATTCTCAAGTTTATCGTCTAAGATCCTGTCTCTAAGTTGCCATTCGCTGTTGCGCTGACGATGGAAATAATTTCGACCAATGGGCGAAATGCTTTTTGGCGCAGGCCGACATGAGATCATAACTGTACTCAAGTTCGGCATTTCTTTCATTTGCAGTTCTGCAAAAACCAGTCATTTGGGCGTCGATGTGGTTGATGTCATAGTATTTAACAATTTCTTGCGTTTTTAATTGGCTGAAGGGAACACACTTCTAAACTCCAAAGACTGTTTGCTGCCAAAGTTTTCGCAGCTGTTTCAGAGACGTGAAGAGATCGATGAATTGTTGACGCACCTCCGAATAGTTGATACGGTTTTTGTTTACATGGATTGGGGGTGCTTTTTGGCACCAATAATTAAGCTGTTTTTTTAAATTCTGGTAATATATCTTAAAACATACATTTTTGAACAAGAAAACGGTTGCCCTGACTAGTCTAATTCGTAAAACATTGGGCAATATCTGACTTGAAAAGTACATCTTTATGTGATTTGAAATTCGGGGAAAAAGCGAACTGCAACATATCGATGAATTTACATTCTACGGAGTTCTTAGTGGAAAAGTTTGGTGCAACTAAAGAGCGATTCATTTACGCATTGCTGCTGATTGTCAAAACCCATGCCCCTGCGCTGACATGGCTTCACACATCTCGCTGCCTGTGAAAATACACAATGCGCCTATTGCTGACCCAATCGATTTTTTGGTGCTAGTCAAGTGTGCAAATGACCTTGAGGGGTCACAACGCCTTGGGGTGTGCCAAAACGTGTTAATTTAAACAAATTGCCACGGCATTGCCTTCAGACATCTTGGACCGAATTGTTGATTACGTGACCGGCAATTATTCTGTGATGGGTTGGTTATTCTTGTTTGTTTAAATTAAATTTAACTCGTTAGATGATACAAGATTTTCTAATATCCTTTGAGGGAGATTTCGGTTTAAATTTGCGTACAAATGGATATAAATCGGTGCACTACTACCAGGTAGCAGTAATAAATAGGTTTGATGAAATAAGACCCCATGACAGGATAAGGGAGTATTTTAAATTCGGTTTACCGGCCAATCAGATTGCTGCTTGGGTTACCTTGATTTGAGAATAAAAAGACGTTGACATTAATAACTTTTGCCCCATTAGTGAGTTAGAACAAAGTTAAGATTACTAAATTAAAATCAAATTCTTTCATGGGCATGAAGAATATTGGGAATATGCGAAAGCTCCGGCCGACTGTAGTCATTGGGTGATTTCAAATTAACCAATGGGACGCTGATAGGAATGACAAAATCTATCAGAAATAGCACAAACATGTAGAAGAAGTGCATAGATGGAGATCATCTGGGTAAAAGGAGTCTTATAATTAGCTCTGAAGTTTATCAATGCCAAATTAGCATTCACTGAACCAAGCCAAAATTTCAATATTCATTAAATGAACTAGGCACTGGTGCGTAAAACCTTCACACTGCATATTCACTAAATTTTTGATAACTTTTCCCTATTTCAAAGTGTGAAGTCCCGTTGTTCATGGAGAAATCTGCAACCAATGAAGTGCTCTGGTCTTAATTACGGACACAGGTCTAGGTGGGGTTCGGAATTTCTAGAAGTGGTTTGTGCACGTCTTGGGTGTGCAAACTGGCGTGCTGGTCCGAATACAGCCTGACGTAAATTATCATAAGCTTGACGTGCAGTCACGTAGACAAGTGCTACGAATCGCCATTGGCAACGCCAAGGTCGATGGTGCGCGCTGTGGCGCAGATAGGTTGCGGCGTGTGGCCCTTCCAGCACAAAACACGTCTTAAAAATTTTATGAAATACGCAAATATTTCTCCGATTTTGCATTCCACAACAAGCAACTTTTTGTGTTAGAAATGCACAAAGAACCAATAACATCTCATGGAAAGGGAATTTAACAAAAATTAAGGGAAAATGTAAAAAGTACGGTATGCAGGTCCTCTTAAGAGCATTTGTTTAAATAAGAACTAGAAAAGGATCGATGAAAATGGCGAATTCGTATGCGTGTCTCCGTAAGTGATCGTCCAAGATGCGTTTCGACCAAAGATTGAAAAAAGCATGCACGAACAGGAGAAGAATATGTCCTCGTTGAGAGAGACTTTGCTGGTTCAGCCTGTAGCAAAGTACAAGGGCACAGACGAATAGGACCACGCCGACCTCAGCCAATCCTCTGTCTCATCGCGTTTGAACGGCATGCGAGGAAGACACGCAGCCAATCAGAGATAGACACATGTTAAAAGTAGCATATAACGAGACTCAGTCAGCTTGGTGGACTTGGGTTGACGTCATTTCTGCCTTATGATTGGTCAATAGAGACTGTTCGATTGTACCAGTCTCCTTCATAATAAGACCAGCATGCATCCGTTTAGTTGACCTTAACCAGATTAAATGCAGGTGGTTTAAACCGATTAAGCAGTAGCCAGTGTGAACGTTGAAGTAGTGTGGAATTATGAAGCACAGTTGTACGAAGGAGCACTGACATCTTGAAACATCTGGTGTTTAAAAAAGTCCTTGCTCCAAAACCGACAACGTGTTGCATTTCCGGCCTTATTTGTTGTTCAACTGGTCTGCGAGCTCAATTCTACCCCTGTGGTGGTTGTATGGGGTACTCTTGGAGCTGTATTTGTTGTTCGTGGTGTCTGCCAGCCGTGCAAGTTCCGTGAGCTGTGGTTCCAGAATACCTACTTTGTTGACTGCAAAATCTTCGGTCGAACATTGAACCAACTGGAGTCATTTGCATAGAAGGGCAACCATTAGGCAGTTACGCCTTTAAGAATTAAAAATTACGGAGACAGATTGAAGCTTTGGGCTTAAAACTGGGACACAGGAACCTCAAACTCAACAAAGTAGAAGTGTTTTTGGCCTACTGCTTCATGCTAAATACATTAAAGATTACCTAAAGCCTCTTAATTTTAAACACTGTTACGAAAATTTCCAAGGCCATCGGAACAGCGACTTTTAGACACGATGCTTGTTGTCTGGCCATTACGCAAAAAGAAGGCCACACGAAATTGGGATTGATCTCACCAGAGGTGATCTTCACACCAATTGTCAACAAAGCTTTGAGCGTCGTCAAAATCGATAAATGGTACAAATTATGTGGACGGATTGAAAAACAACTTGTAAATGTGATTGGACATTGACGTTAAGTTTTTAGCGCAGCAGCAGCAATACCTAGAACGAAGCTATCACAACTGATGCAGCTGAGGCGGTCCACTAAATTATAGTAAAGAATTTCCACTTTATTACTTTGTTTTTCTTGAACAGGGAGGATGAGGTCTCCGCACGGCATATCTAGGCTGACGACTCAGAACTAAAACAAAGCCATTTAGCGCTTTGAACCCAACAAAATCATTCAATCGTCTGGCACTCGGGAATCTTTCAGAATAAATTTTTTAAAAAAGAATTGATGCGAAATTTGACCTAGCATAAACCTGTCGTGTGGTCTTGGACTACGCCGGGGCCACGGAATTAACCCTGGCCCGATTATGTTTCCCTGATACCCGCGACGAAGAAAAAGACTAGAGAGGACTTGGGCACAACCGTCTACTTCAGAGCTCAGCCACGTTGGTGTCGTTGTGTCGTGCGTGGGGTTTGCGCGTGTGTATTTATACCTTAGATGTGTGAGTCATAGATGAGACGAGATCGAGACCTAGGTGTGAGGATAATCCAGAATAGATGTTTGTGCGAATGAGGGGAGAGTTGGGGATCCGCGCCGCTGGCGACATTCTGCGAAAAGGGGGACCCTGTGTCGGAGGCTGGAGTGGATTTTGATAGACACACTACTACTTCGTCAAGTAAGTAGCAACGATAGTTAGGTGTTAGAAAAACCCTGTATTACACAAAAGAGGTTGAAATTAAATTCCTCGTGTGTTTTTTCAGAAAAGCTGAACCAAGTGCGACTTCGACTACTTACAAATGATAGTCCAAAATGTGGGTAATGATAGGATTCAACGTCGATGCATTTATCTACGTTAAAATTAGTCACTGAACAAAAGCCACTGTAGAGGATCAAGCAGAATTCAAAAAATCGATTTGAAGAAATCGATTGAATTCAAGTGTGCATATAATTGGTCGGATAAATCGCCAGCGATCTTAGGTACAACCCACGCTGTAGTTTTGACAGTTTTTTTTATGTAGTTTGAGGAAATCTATCGTGTGCCTCGTTTGATATCATTGAGAACAGGAAAGACTCCATCTTCGTAAAGGAGGTTGTGGGTGTTTTAAATGGACTTCGTTTGATTCAAACGCAACCCGACTACCGTGTCTCTCAGTGGTTGTCAATAGTCGTGTGTGTAATACGCTTATAAGCTTCTCTGCAGGCTGTTGGGCAGTTGTGTGTTGATCTAGGTCAGTTACGACTGTGTTTTGACGATTATTGAATTGGATTGGTTGTGTTAGGGAAGTAGCGTTCACCGAAGCAATTTCCTTGCAACAGTGTGATTCGCGAGTACTCTATTTACACATTCCTTGTTCATACGATGAACATCACTGGAACATCTAGAACACAAGATCGGTCTTTGGCAACGCCGTATAATTAGATCAATGCTAATCCCCTTTAATTCACCGAACCAAGGTCTCTGTAACGGGTGTGTTCTGCGCTGCCGCAGGTCCATTGACTGAAGCCCACGAAGGGTGTTCTTGTTCCGTGTCTTTGTGCTGGGACACTGGTGACTCACCCATGAAGGGAGGGTTTGTGAACTTTTGTAACCGATAAACGTAACATTTTCTGTAACCTAATTGGTGTCCAGCTTGCAAAGTATGGCTAGGTTTTGCAGAGTGTAAACAATCTTTTTCTCTGCTCTAATTGGTTGACTGCGCACTTCCGTTGAGCCATCTGAATGAACGATAATTAATTAAACGATAATAAATTTGCTTATAATAATCAGAAAAGCCTTCTGTATATCGATTTCTGCTTTGAATTTCAGTTCCATCGAACAACTTTCCTCAAGTGTCTTGGAATGTAAGGGTACAATTTTAAGTGTCATTATCCAATCAGATTGTAGTATTATCTTGATAGGTGAATGGCTACGCCATATTCGCAGTGTATTGGCCAATTAATGTCAAGCGTTTATTCTGCTTTGATTTGCTTCGAAAATCTATAAATCTTTGAGTTTGCATTCTTCAGTTATCTGTATTGTGGAAAATAGCTTTAAATTCCGGAAATAACGAATAGCGTGTGAAATGGGAGAGCTGATAACTCTCACACTTGTTGTTTTACTGGACTGATTTCCTAAAAGAAAGCTAGCGATCACCTGGGAAACTTCATTCGACTGCAAAGTACTCTGCAAAATCTAGTGCCGTTTCAATTTTACCACCTGTTATGTACCTTCAAATTACCCGTCGCGGTGTGTTCGTATAGCAGGCGGTGCGATTAACCCTAGGTCGACATTAAAATAACTACGAAGAGATGACAAGTTGTTTTCGACACGTGTTTAATAAATAGATAGCATAGATTTAGTAGTTTTGGATGCCACTTAATCTAACATCTTTCTTTATCCATCTCTACCTGCATGTTAAAATAGCAGCTTTAAATTTACGGGGCAAATTTGAAGGCGCTCCGAAAGTTGCGCGCTCACAGTGTGAAAATTTAAACAAATGCGATTCAGAGATAATTTAGTGATTAAATAAATACACTTTCCAATGCAAACCACAAGTTGATTTAAAACCTACTACTTTTGCATCATTTGTGTGGTAGAAATATGCTACTTTTAAGAAGCTAGATGACGATCAAGTGATTGTGAGATTGACTGATTTAAACAAATTCCCTCGTTTGCCAGAACTTGTTTATTTTGCGTAATCATTAAAATTTCGACATTATAAACAGTAGAAAATAGTTTTTTTGCGTAAGAAAGGAAGTTCTAGACTGGAAAGACGGTGTAATCTTTTGGTTACAACTTAAATTTCGTTTGAATGGCAGTTAAATTTGGAGTTTTTATGACCACCACAATCAAAGAATACATACTTAATAGAAATACATTGGTTTCCAATGAAACAAGTTTGTTGCTCAAGGAAAATTTAAATACCGTAATTGGTCATTAGTCATAGGAGAGTTATGGCTTTAGTCTGGATCACCGATTGGTTACCACGGCAATGGATCTAAATGATTAGCCTGTTAACGCCAATCAAATTTGTGTGAGTGGTTTTCAGGTTGAAACAAGGCTTGATGGCGTTCCTGAAACCCCTCGCAATTCATATTCCCACGAAATAGCCTATAGCGTGTCGTGATCGATCTTACGTTGCAAACCTGATGTGAGGAAGCTCGTGTCTCATTTGTACTTTGAAGTACCTCTTTTTCTATGATCTCCGACGCTAATTTAAATATATGTGTGCCAGCACTGCTACGAACGTTCGACAATCCTCAGGAGAAGGGATTAGTTACTCAGCTACCTGTAAATCATCCTCTCACTGGGCAAATTAACAGAGCCGCTTTGTTTAAATCGAACTGACCAATCCAAAGCCTCAGTTGTTAACCAATTGAGGGCATAATCTGCCGGCGCTAAATCCAATGCACGTAGAAGACACAGCGCACAACCAGATCCATTGCTGGTTTCCTGGCTTAACGCACTGGGAAATTGTCCAATCAGTGTTTGCCAATTTCCTCGCATGTTTGATTGGTTTCTTTATGAAACGTTTAGTTGTAGATCGTAGAGTTAGCAGGGCACGCCACAAGAAGCTCTTGTTCCCATTTTAGTTTACCTAAAGTGATTCGCCCTAGTGCCATAGGTGGTGAATTATTAAGGCGGACTTGCACTAGACAATGTGAAGGAATACTAGCCAATTTATGGCGAGTAAAACAAGCTGTATTTGTTTGAAATTTCAACACGCATCACCATGGACACCTACCAGCCACGCGAAATTTAGGCGACAGTGACAAAATCAAGTTTTAGAATCTTGCGCTTATCTTATTCCAAATTTCAAAAGTTTACACTACTATCCACAAAGAATGGCTCAAACATTCTCAGTCATTAAGAAAGCGTGGCAACTCACGTACTGGCTCCACCCAAAATCATCAGTTTTTAATGTTGTAATTAAAAGACTACTTATTTGTGGTTAAAGTACCTGTGAGAATTAATCAAAGTCACTGCTTTGAAAACCACCATTTATGAAGTTTATTTCCAGACAATCCTCACATTAAGTAATATTTAAAGTACTGGCTAAAGTAGGTCACTTTGGTCGAGATTATGGCAGTGAAACATGCGCACGTCAACAACAAAGGACCTACACAGCAATTCTGAAAACCAATGAACAAACGTAGAACCTGTGGCGGCTTGTGATCTAAGCACTGCCTTACAACCCTCTAGTTAACAGCCCGTAACAATCCGAGAATGGAAAGAAGAGAGGCGACAGAGGACACGACCGTTTATCAGCGTTACGACAGCCAAGAGTGTGGATGAGTGACAGGCATTTAATAATAGTAACCAATGGAAAGGGCATGAGTCATTGTTACCGTCAGGTCAGTTAACAGGATTCACTCAGGCGCGATCACTGTTAGTCAGGTGCAAACCAATGGATATGCATACAGTAAAATCCAGGGACGAGGGCAGGATTGTTATGGCGGCTTCCTATAACAAGTTATGCGTAGAAATCCCCCCATGGCAGCATCTATGTCTTCCGTGGTGTTATTTCGAATTCCACGATGGAATGGACCTGAGCCACACCAGGCTATGATTGAGTACCTGACAACCTTTGTGACGCGAACTTACGACTGACTTTGACAGTAATGTTTGCAAAACATTGATCAAGACTGAGTAACCTTCACGTTTGTCCGTCTATCGAATGTTAGAGTATTATATAACCTCACCAACGCCTCCTCAAACAAGAGTTTTTAGGTAACGTTTATCGCTATTATACAAAAAATCAACTGGCTTGATAACCACCATGAACTAACAGTCCCAACCCTTGGCTGCTTACGAACCCTCGTGTAGGCCGGCGCAAACCCCAACTCTGTTCCTCCAATCGCCTCACCCATATTTCAACGCAGACCGGAATATGGGTATGCTAAGCACAAAAACGTCATCAAGAGCATAAATCGCAACAGGAGCAAGTATGGACACACAGCCGGCTAGACCACAGCCTTATAAAGGTTGAAAGCTGAACTTAAATTGCCACGGGTCTGCTAGTCCTCCTTTAGTCAGTGCATCACAATAAATCGAGAGGTTAAACGCGTATCCAAACATTCTGAGGCAGTCCTATGGAGGGAATGTAGAGGAACAGAAGCACTTTTAAGATAAGAATGCTACCGGAAACCAGCTAGCCAAACAGAGGAGAAGCAATGGACTCAACTAGATGAGTTCTAGAAAAATTATCCGCTGGCCAACACTCATATAAACGCCAGAGTACTAAATGTACAAGGTATGTATACCAGTTAGCATTGAAAGAGTTAAAAAGGGAAGTGTTCATGCGTTGCTGAACTCAATCCTCAAAACGTGTTTAGTCAAGAAAACAATGAAACGATTAAGTACAATTATGACAAGCTACGAACCCACAGTATCAGTGTATAAAAGCAGAAGTCGATGCCAAGCAACAAACGGGGGAGTAAACACAAAGAGAACATTCGACAAAAACATGCGAGCTACAAGTCTAACAGTCAATTTAAGCTGCTACAATTACAAAACACAGCCAAAAACTTTCAAAATATTAAAGATTTTATTAACAGGTCACGTGCTTTGCATCAAGGCTAGGCTGCCTGTTTCATTCCCTGGGCTTTCATAATCGCTTTGGCCTTCGCTTCGAGCACGGCCAGGATAGCTCGATGTTCCTGGGATTTCTGAGACAAAATAGGAGCTATTTTCTCAGTTTGCTTCTCAATAAACTCGATGCGCTTTGTAAAATGCTTTTTTGCATCATCTGCCTCCTATAATGGGAAATAACACAATTGAAATATAAACCAACCATATCGACAAAATAACCCGTGCCGATATCTACGAGTACACGCGTTGGATTAATGAGCTTTCCGGGTACGCAAAGAGTAGATGTTAGGGGAATCAGTGTGGTTTTGTCCTTGTTCTCATTTGTAAATTGTTTCAGGCAATCACGTGAAGAGGCAAATTGACCTTGGAGAATCCTGAGCTGCTGAAGTGAAGCACTGATATATTGTACTTTTTGTTCGTACTGTTTTGCTATTTCCTGCAACTGTGGGAGAGGTAATGTGGCAATATCAACCGATTCACCGTCACCCATCTCAAGCAATAAGACCTAACTTGGCACACTACGATTGACCTTGGGTTAGAAGCAGGCAGACCAATTGCTATGGTGAAACGAGTTCGGTTCATACTATTTGTGTTATATGCATGTTTTTAAGGAAAAACCACCGGATTTATTCAAGAAAATGACCAGAATTTTCTTAGCACAAAGCACTTTATCAAAAAAACGTTTTGTGATCTTACGAAAAAATAAATGAATAAAGGTCTGCAACTGATTTGTGATAAAATTAAAAAGCACTTTATATGACACAAAATTTGCTGAATAAAAATTTAGTTTTTAGAACTGGTGCACCTGAGAATCCTACTTCTACTCTCGTTTAACCAAAATGTATTCTTTCCAATTATGCATATACCAATGCGAGTTGCTAAAGTGTCCCATAAGTTCAAGTGACCTGGCTTTACTTAATTGCTTGTGTGAGCTTATGTGAGATATATAATATATATCCCGTTATTATTAACATACGCAAAATGACAGAAAACTAAGTTCCTTGAGCTTGAATCTACATTGCACAAGATGTACAACTACCAACGAGGCTTTAATTTGACTCCATTTAGGGTGTAAGTATCTAGACTACTGGCGCATGCAACTAAAATATTTAAAAGTATTTAGCATTTTGTGAGATCAGAACTTTAAATAGCTAATAACGGTGAATTGATTTGACACGCCACAAGTCAATCATTAGTTCCTCATTTAATTCATAACAAAGGGTGGAGGATTTGGGTATTTGTAAAGCTCTTCAATTTACTATTCAGTTGTATCAGCCTGATGTCTGACACGTCATAAGAATTTCAAAATTCATTTGCTTTAATTTTCTTCATCTCTGGTTCATCTATTCACCTTAATAACTAAAACACCGAATTGGCAAAACATCGGAAAAGCCAAAAGTCTATATGCGTCGTATTTAACCGCACGTCGTCATTTCCCATTGTACCATCGCTAAACGCGTCTCGAATACCAGGCCAATGGATTGGAAAAATCTGACAAAGGTTTTACACCCAAACGCAGCAATTACGTGCGCTTCCACCACCCCTGTCTACGTCACCCTTAGCAGATAATGAACACTGGGTTTTCACGCACTTTTATTAAAACAGAACGAAGGATGTTATCGTACAAAATAATGCCACTAAATTCAAAGCACCGTGGGTTGACGCACCAAACGGAGGATATGATTGAGTCAATCACATAAGCATCTGTTGAGGAAACGGAATAGACTACAAAATAGGGTCGAGGATGACCACATTCATAGCTTGGGATTTCGCTTCGAGAACTTTCGCATACGTCTTCCTCTGCGGCTACAACCTTTTTTGGAGCACCTTAGCGACTAAAAACAGGAAAAGAACGGAATATGAGGCATTAGTAAAAGGCGCCAATGTTGACAGTGGTTAGGTGAAGACTCGCTGCATCATTACGAGTGAGCCTGCTTCAACGAGAAGTATGCCAAGCATTGACCTTAGGGTAGGCGAAATTAGCAGCCTGAATTAGAGCAGTTCGAACATTGGCTGTAATACAGAGATGAGCACCTGATAGCCACACACAGACCGCATACCAGCAAGCGTAAATAGGGTTCGTGTTTAGATTGTGGCAATTCTTGACTGGTGAATTTGTTTCTGAGGTGTACTGGCCTACCAACGGTGGTCTAACTCACTGTTTGAGTCAGTAGACTGGCCACACACAACACCACAACGAACGCGTATCACATTTGCGATTGGATCACTTGTGTTCAACATGGAGGAGGCTAGGTGGAGCTCATCACACACGCACACCCCAACCCAAATAAAATGCTTCCGTGAAGACAAGCGCGCACACAGCTGGCAGCAGTCACAAAAAGTGAAAAAATAATAGGGCAATTACCGGGACTTGTGATTGAGTTAGGACATGTGATTGCACAATTTCTTGTCCTGATAAAGCCGAACGACCAAGTGTTTCTAGAGAGAAGAAGAACAGAAGCGCTTGAGTCGTCACCGAAAAGTAAGTAGTAATTCGAGGTAAAACGGGCTTACCGCTTTGCAGAAACTCACTACTCCGACAATCATCATCATCATCACAATCATCGTCATCATCACAGCTCTTGATGCTCGAGGCCTGGTTCTCGGAGAACTGAGGCGGCCTAAAGGTGTCCCCACAATGGTTGGCCACGGTGTGACTTGGGCAGAAAGTGTATCCTTTCGGCTCACAGCCTTCATCCTACGTCAGAAAGAAATCCCATTCACGAAAATTACCCCCACGTGAAGCATACAAATCCTGCGACAACCCTAATGCAGTTTTCTCCACGAATGCGCACTAGACCACAGCCCAATCGATGAGAGGAGTTACTCACCCTGGCGAGGAAGGCGGGATCACCGCGGCAGAGTTCACAGATTTGGGAGGACAAGAGAGGGGGACGAAACTTGTATAGCGACTCCGATTCCCCACTGGACACCCGCCGATAGGGGGACAAGAGTCGTCGCAAAACGAGGAGGTAGACGAGGATCTGGGAGACAACGGCCAAGACCAAGTGGAGCACGAACAGGCGGAAGGTCTGCAATACCGAACCGGCAACAATTTAGGCTCACACACACAGGCTAAATGCACCAGGGTAGTAGCAAACGGGTGGACGAAGGCGATTGGTTCATACACAGGCACCAATCAGAGATCTTCGATCGGCCAATTAAGCTGGCGAGTGACGGACATGTTTCAAATGAGGGAATGAATGAGGTGAACGCGCCTCTCTAATGAGTTTGATGACATAGTCTACGAGAAATTAATGTCTACCGAGGAGATTACTGAGACCCACCTCCGACATGATCCACGTCTGGAGTCGACTGCAGAAGAGGACGAAAAGCCAGGCCCGGGCCTTCATGACGGCCTTTCGGAAACCGCTTTCCTCTCTGCGTTGCCCTCGGCCGGACTTCTCCCCCCTAAACAAGAGGGACGCCTGCGGGGAAAGTAGTGAGCCGCATGGCGGCTTTGCAGTTGTCGTCGCGGCGGACAGGAGCGACGCCAACGACGCGTTCGCAGAGGGCGCGGGGCAGATGGACTTCGACGGCGAGGCCGGCTGATGCTGGTGGCCGGCGTCGACCGGTGTGGAGGACTTGAAGAAGACGGACCACAGAGAATGGAAGTTGGCGGGGTTCAACAGCCCGACGTCGTTGCTGGAGGCCACTGAGATGGGGCGTCGGAATCTCGGCACCGACATGGGCGAGGCGGATGAGTCTACAGAAGTGCACCGAGGTGTTAACCATGAATAGTGCTGCCTACTTTTGTGCGCAATAGCTAGTTATCAAGTGTTTGAACTCACTAGTGTGTGGTAGGAGCGTCACGATTCGCTGGCCAGCCAGGATGTGCAGAAGTTTGGTGAGCTGGGCCTCGAGGTAGTTGATGCGTTCCTGCTGGTGCAGATCCCTCGCTTCGGCGCCTTTCGCCGTGGCCTTTAGCCAGGCGGTGGTGAGGTTGAACGAGGCCGACAGGCGTTCCGTCTGCTTCTTGTAACTCTGGCTCAACTCCTCAAGGTACCTACAAGCGAAGCACACCAGTTAGGAAAAAGTGAGCAAGTGACCACTCGGGTGGACAGACAAAACACTACCTCATGCTGACCGAGACATCGGATTGGAGTTGGAGAACTTGATTATTCAGTCGCATGTACATCTTCTCCTTCCAGGAGCCACCCATTGCTGCGGGCAGAACAACTTCCTCTTCCACCTTGGGATTCGACGATGTCGCCGTCGACGCAGTAGCAGCAGCAGGTGGGGTACTCAACTCCTCCACATCGACCTTCGGATCAGCCTCGGGGGTGGGGGAGGCGCTAGGTGGGTGTGCAGGTTCTGGAAGTTCTGGTTCCACCATGGCTGGAGATTCCGAGGGAGTTGGTTGTGGATGTGGAGTTGGTTGCAACACCGAGGACTGCCCTTCCTACAGTGGGGACACATAAATCGTCGGAAATGATAAATTCCAGATTATATCCGTGTTGTTGCATCGCATTCTTACCTTTTCTGGTGCTTCGATTGGCTCGTCCAGGGCGCCGACATCAACTGTGCTTGGTTGTGTCGGTGAAGGTTGCAGAAACACCGGCTGGGGGAGCAGATCGTGCACGTGCTTGCCCATCAGCGCGGACGGGTGGTGGCCAAACACGCCCGTGAGATTGCGGTACGCCGCAACCAGACGCAGAACCTCCGGCAGGGCGGACGTCGAGAAGTTGAGGAGGTACTGCGCGGTCGTGCAGTCGGCCCACGCGCGATGCGGGGCCGCGAGAGGCAGTGAGGCCGCGGTGGCGTTCGTCGCGTCCAACATCACGATACACCGGAACAGGTGGCAGAGGCCTCGATCAGTGCGCAGGGGCGATGAGTGCGCGCACGCAGGAACCGTGGAAAACAGGTAGACGATGGAGCAAAAGTCTCTGCTCGTGGGCTCCATCGTGAATGCCTCGGCGGCGTCTCTGAAGCCGTTGGATGCTGAAATGAGGAAGACTGTGCCAACCTCTTCCCACTCACGACGCCACTTTCTATGCCTACCCAACCCATTAAACACCTTAGCTGATTGGTGATTCGAGATGGTGTTACTCAAAAGGAGTGCGTCAATGAGGAACACAAGGCAAATGAGGCGCCATGAGTTGACGACAAAATCGAGTGAGAGAGGCCCACCAAGCCGGGGTTAGGGGTAAACAAGGTGGCGCAGGGGTGGGTTAGGGGGGAGGGGAAGGAGGCGCGAGGGGCACCTACAGCAAGCGAATAAGCCGAGTAAGCGGCGAACGGACACCGGTGGGATAGCGTTGGATTGCGGCGCACTCGATTCAAGCGGTGAAACCGCGTCTTCAGGACCTACACACGCACACACACAGGGGGTGGGGTGGAGGGGGCGCGGAGAAAATCTGATTAGAAGGAGCACATCGTTGTCCACACGTTTGTCAGGTTGCATTAATGCCAATGTGCACTTTGTTTAGGCGTTTAAGCAACAGATTAGGGTGATTCGATCGACTCGAAAAGGAATCTGCTTCTGCGGCATTCGCCATCTTATTACCGTTTCACCTTTTGTTTTACTACACTGATTTTGTTGGAGCGCTATTTAAAGTTTAACTAGGAGCCAGCGTTAATATATGTTGCTTAAGACCTACTGTTTACCGTCTTTATTGCCGTAACCAGCATAAAACGTCGATTGTTTAGGATTGTACGTGTTATTCTCCGATTCCTGCTAAGAATAAGCTGGTTTAATTTATTTGCTTGGATTTCGTTTACTATGCACCAACAAATATACAGTAGAAATTTTTCAGCACTACGGCATCTTAAATGAACCTCTGCAGAATCCACTGCAAACCCACGCACAAAAACACTGAAATAAAGCTAAAAACATAGGCAAGAGCGGGGAGGGAGTTTACCAAACCAAGTAGCCCATTTCGACGAATAAATTACGCCATAATGACAGCTGTGTGATGGATTATTCGAGAAGCCATTACTGCACGAGGCAATTAAAGCGAAAAACACCGAGACCACGTGATTCCCGTCATAAAATGTGTCCTAAATTTTTTTTTCGGTGGATTTGATTACAAAAGGTCTTTTTTTAGATAAAGTTATACGCAGAAAAACAAAAAAATGATCAGTCGACAGTGAAACAGCATGGACCGGTGGTGCGTTTGGAGCCTGCCACGCGCACCCATCTGATTGGCTGCCGTGACAACCAAAGACTTAGGCGCATCTCGGTATTCCTTATCTCTGAAGCCGGAAGACAGTGTCTGAGCCAACAAGGCGTCTAAATTGTCTGCTAAGTCCTCGCTAGTTATCCGTGACCCCCAAAGTTCATACTGATTCCCCAGCAGGATTAATTGTCACGGACCTCGTGGCGGTCACTCTCACGAACAAAGTCATGCGCTGTCCCGGCGTTTAAGCTGTTTCCAGCTTCGACCTCCCGTGCGGCGTTACAACCAAACTTTCATTCCTAGGGAGGCGATTTGGCTGGTTTTCGCGGGTTGTGTGTGTGTTTGGACGAGATTCGAGACAAACTTAACCAGCGGGAACGCGGAAAAAACGGTTTTGGAATGCGTGAGAAAGAGGACTGGAGAAAGCAAGAAAACGCCTGGTCGTTTGCCGAGCCTACACGGCGCACCGCAAGATCTTTCCACGATACTCCGTGTGAGGACATGGACTTTTACATTCGCCGCGTAGACATCACGCGAAACCCAACAGCATGGACTAGTGCTGCAAGGCTATTGGTTGAATTAGAATTCTTGATGACCGTGACCTTTGACCACATACCAGAGACACGCATTAACAGCCAATCAAGAGAAAAGTGGGGACGATTCCATGAGGCTGAGATCGGTCTTGTTGGAGCAGGCTCGAACCCAAACAACCGCGCTATCGATGTTGATGAACGCCCTAACGAATTCGCGACTAGCCAATGGTTTCTTTGACCTCTAAGAAACCAATCAACATTTGTGAAACTAAACACGGCCTGCGAGAGGTTTCACAAAACCGCGTGAATTTTCTTCGTGGGGACAAAATTCATGCGGAAAAAGTGAGGAGAAACGGCTCTGCAGGTGACCTTGATCCCACGGAGATTTAGTTCAGATTTTTTTGCGTAAACCTGCTCTACAGGGAAGTTAAGGGGGTAATAAGCAATTAATTGCTTTTTCTTCACAATCAAACGTCAGGTGACCACGTGCAATTACCAATTTCAAGGTAATCCTCCACGTGACGCAGTGCGGTAGCGCTCAAAGGTCGAATTGCGTGTTCAATCATGTGGAATTGCACATTTCCGTGGTAAAAAGGCCCTACATCCAACAGGTCACAGTTGCAAACGCATTTTGTGTGAATGCGACTGAGGTCAGCTGACGGGTGTAACGTGCTGGTCCCGCATTTGCATGCAATCTAGTGAAGGCGCCGTCGACACAACACACAAAGTGCAGAGTTGATAAACATACCGTCGAAGACTTGCGAGGTTTCGCCCAACGCCGACGAAGACCCGATGGCGCGTCTCAGCATGCTCACAATGAAACCTACAAGGCAAGAGTGAGAGTTGTAGTGGCTTGTGGTCTAAGCACTGCCTTACAACCCTCTAGTTAACAGCTCGTAACAATCCGAGAATGGAAAGAGGCGACAGAGGACACGACCGTTTATCAGCGTCACGACAGCCAAGAGTGTGGATGAGTGACAAGCATTTGATACCAGTAGCCAATGGAAAGAGCATGAGTCATTGTCACCGTCAGATCAGTAACCAGGGTTCACTCAAGCGCGATCGCGGTTAATCCGCTAGAGAGTGACGTTGGGGGAATTCGGATCGTGTTCACTCACCCGACTGTCGCACATTCCGACTCGATAGCCTTCCCTTTTTACGGCATCCCCAATCGATCATGCGCAATTGTCAGTTCAAACACCCCTGCTAGTGTGCATCTCCCCTCTGCTACCCGCTACATTCATTCACGCATTGACCCAGACTGCATTTGCTCAACAGCCCCCACACATGAGACCCGACCTTTTATCGACCCAGCGCGCAACACAAATCGCATAACACAGTACTCGGTAATTTACGGAGTTGAGTTAAAAAGTCAAGGAGGGCGTCTGTGTTCCCTACGGACTCTGTGCATGCGTACAACGCGTCAACGCCAATCACGCCGAAACGGAGACACGTCGTCGTGCGGAGGCGTTTTGGGTCAAAGTAGCTCGCCTGGCAGGCGAAAGCGAAACCACACTCTATAAATAACCGGTGTATTTTAAGATCTGTCAGTGTTCCGCACGTTGACACACGCCATTTCCACTAACTTCATTAGGCTGCCATTTGCACCAACCAACATATCACCATGTCATGCTATCTTTTCGAAAACGGTGTCACAACTACCAGTTTACACTTTGAACATTTGCTGTTAGAAGCTGTGAGGTGAGATTTTGCTCCTAAATCTGCAATTTGTGATAGTAGTAGATAGGACAATGGCTGGATTTGAAGGCGCCGCGGTGGTTCGTTTCCCCGGATGATTACGCGCTGACACGCGACTAACAACCCACGGTGTTGGGATGCACGAGGCTCGGCTTCTCACCATCTTCAGGGACACGCGAACATCACACATTCCATGTTGGTTGCGCGCACGAATGTCCGCAATTGTGATTGGCTGTCGGCACACCGATTCAACTTAAGATGGAGGCGCCAATACCACGGACGTTGGGAAGGCCGGGTTGATAGAAAGTGGTAATTTCGCTTCAATTGGAATCTTGGAAGGTAAGCTGAAGATTTGACAAGCTCATTAAATAGATCCTCCGACTCGTTCAGCGAATCGGCCTCTAAGAGAAGTCCAATAAATCGGCGACGTCAGATGAAATTTAAATTTACAAACACCTTGGCTGCACTACACGATGCAGCGTTCACGTGGCAGGCCTCTGCTAATGTGCATTCAAGTGTGTGGGCGTGTGGAGTTTCGCAAATTTCGTATTACCATTTGACTCTAGCATTTGACAAACTCAGAACATTGGCGTTTGTGTCAGTGGCGTCGACGGTTCACTCGTCAACAAAACGAACCCCCCAACTCCTACGTATCGGACCGATAATCGATTACCGAGGTAATGACCAGGGCGAGGAAGCCATCTGCAAAGCCAAACGCGGCTTCGAAGATGTGCAAGAAAACACAACTCGCGATGGAAAGTAGAGAGAGGAAGACGACTTACGGGTCGCGTGGTGCCAGAAACTAGGTGAGTTCGTCGGAGAGGTGTGGCCTGCCCTCACACATTCCCGAGTTGTAACTGTGGAAAGAAACAAAGTGCACGAGTCAGCGGTTAGGGCCGGTAGTGTCGCTTCAACGCGGTAACGATGGCACTGTGTCGATGCGGTCCACCTACCTTCATCGACGGAGCTTTGGTTGACCGGCGGGTCGACGTGCAACTGCGGTGCATCCCGACTGAAACCCTTCAAGGGAGCGGCTGCCTTCCCCGTTTGCAGCGTCGCTTGGTCCTTATCCACGCCCGACGGCACATCGTCGGTTTCTACGTCAGCCGCTACGGTGCTGTTCGAGGAAGTGTCCACATCCTCCGCTGTGGAGAAGAAAGAGGATACGTCAAATCCTAGTCGCATCACATTGATTCCTTCTGGGGTTGCCTACGCCTTGGTTATAATGCTCATTAATACTCACATCCACGTTCGTTCCAAATGCTTTACCACGTGAGCAGCGGAATCCGCTTAAAGTGCAGACGTTTCGGAATCTGCAGTCACAGAAATTCCCACAACCGTTGAACGCCAAGTAACACGGATCAGAAAGGTCTCTGGTGCAGAAAAAGAGATCCCGCAGTGCTTTCGCGGCAACTTCAGAAATGTGATGAAAATTTATTCTTCTGTCATTATGCTACACGTCGAAACTACAAGCTACTGCGGACCGTAAGATGACAATCGCGCAACCGCTTCGATTAACCACTGCAGTCAAAACATATCGATTGGGTCAACATCGACATACCGAATGTCCTTTGGAACCATTTGACCATCACTTATTTTCATGGACTGTAGAATCAATTGCAAGGTCATAGGCTGACGTCAAGATATTGAGTGCGTTGGACACACAGTTAACCTCTAAACGTGAGTGAATTTACAGTTCTGCAAGTGGCAACTTCGAGTTAGCTAAACGCATTCTGTGCCAGATCGTTCACACAAAACAAACGCAACAGCAGTGATTCCAAAATGGGTGGGGAGTATCGTCATCAAATCTGGGAGCAAGTGGCTAGGTCCTTACCACCGGAAGAAGCGTCGGTCTCTTTCGAAGGATATTCGGGACTGGCACCATCAACATCATCACCCGCCTGGTTGTCCGAATGCGCGGACACCGTTTCGTCGAGTTCGTCGGAGCCGAGACCGAAGAGTCGAACCATGGTGATTGGGCAGAAGTGCTCGTTGCCATAGTGATCTAACAGCTCGAACTACAACAAACAAGGCGAGTAAGGCTGGTTAAAACAAGGCCACCACCTGGGCACAACTCGTAACCTAGGCCAAAGGGGACTGTCTCTTATTGAGGATCGAGGGGTGTATGCCATAGCAACTACAGGTGCCCTGTTCTAAGAAGGCACTAGGAGAAGGCTGTGCCACCGCGAACAACCCTCTGATAGGTCCGCTGCCCGACCTACTTCAGCATGTTGACACCGAGGCACTCACTTTGACGTATTTGATGAGACGACCAGTGGAGGAGCCGCCGATGTGGAATGTTTGCAGGCCCTTGACGTCCATTGCCTCGAAGGTGCCGATTAAGTCCCATTGCTTCGCGGGATACCTTCGAGAGAAAAAGATGTGATGAGGAAGACCACGCTGAGGCAGTACGCACCAAGCAAGCTATCAAACTGATTGCGGGGACGATTCTAGGTGACTTTGAACCCCTGCACAACCACAACTCACCGGTCGCTGACGTACACCCTGAATGTCTTGCATCGTGAGGAGAAGAGCTCGTAGTTGGCTATCTGAATGGTTCCCAGTTGCACTGGCTCGCACGTCTCGATGATGAACCTGTGAGGGGAAACCAAAGCGCCGCGTGAAAACACGACCTCAAACATTGTGATTTTGTCATTAACCGTTTCTCAACACACCCAGGAGTGCGGTTTGGGCTGTAATTGCGGAATGAGTGGGCTGATTTGTTGTTGTCGCAGCTACAGAGTGGCTCTGGACTTCAAAACAAACGCCAATTCCTGTCACCTGTTGCCTTGTGTTATGAGTGCACCCACGCAAAAACAAGCAAAGTACATCACAACTTTGTGGGTCAGAGGAATAAAGTGTTTGAAGAACTGCGTGAACTCCTCACCTTCGAAAACCTTTATAACATTGGCGACTGCGAATTGTAACAGATCTACAAATCAGTGACTGGGATAAGACAATTGCTTCGTATGCCGTAGGCAAACAGTGAGAGGTACACGAGGGCGCCGAGGCACCGATTTTGAGAGGTGTGTGTGTGTGGAGGGTGCGACAGCAGCCACGACTAGGTGTTCTTGCATGGCTATTTTCGCCAAACGTGTCCTGAAGTCTCCTCTGCTAACAAAACTACCACATCCTATCCACACGGACTTTGGCACATCGCATTCACCTTGTAACGATTGAGTTTCATTTCGAGTCAAAAAGGGCGTTGGTATTTGGAGAGCTGGCGAAAGCCAGTGGGTGGGAGATAAGACAAAGCAACCCACACACACACACACACACACATATTGAGCCATAGTTCACACAGGCACACTCGCCGTAACTAGGATGGTTCAGTTTAACTGAATTCGATTAAACCAAATACACGCCAAGGGCTGCAGTGAAGCCAAGGTGTCGAAAAGCGAGGAATATACTCAGTTGGCACCTAGGTGCGGGTGCAAGGTGTGTTTAATTGTAAGGAGTGAGCACTGGCATTCTTTAACTAACCCCAACTCGTGATTTTTGTGCACTGCGTGTGTGTTCGTATTCCAGTGTAAAGACAAAGTAAGCCGCACTCATTCATTCACGCAAAAAAGAAGGCAACTCTTGCGAAAATAGCATGTCCACACAAACCGCACAATGCACTTAGTTTACACCACGCACTACTTGTTGCCAAATACTCCGTGAGTGCAAGAGTTTGTGTGCCATTTGAAATCACACTGAACGCCTTTGAATTCCGCTCTTGACATCTCCATAGACTCGAAATTTTTTTGACGTTCAAATTTTTTTCGCAGAGATCTAAGCAGGTGACAGGATGGAGGGACAACGCCAGGGGAATGCCATGGCTGTTACCTGAGTTTAGGTTTTAATGCTCTCCGTAACAAGATGAAGACCATATCAGCAGGGCCAAACCAACGCACTACTACTTCCTATTGGTAATAAGTAGCAAGTAATTGCACAAACACCTCACCACTTTTCAGAGGCGCAAGGCTGGTTCATGTACTCGTCGTTGTTGTTAACCAGGATGGATGGGGCGTGCTTTGCCGAGGGACTGGCCTGGAGCAGCTTGGCGCCGCACTCAGACGCGGCGATGTTGCGCATCACACGGAGCGAGGGCGGTCGCTGTGCCCGCTTGCCGCCGTTGCCGTTCTCGAGGAGACTGGAGGGGTGGATGACAGTGCCGTCGGCGAGGATGGGTGGAGGCGAGTGGGGAGGCGGCGAGGGCGAGTTCGGTGGGTGCTTGGAAAGGTTCGATGAAAAGGAGTGGGCTGTGGAGGTCAGCGCGCCTGATTGCTGACCACTTTTGATGGACTGGACATCGCCTGCGGTGGTGCCTGAGTCATCGATAAGGTCTAACAAACAAGAGTGCGGAGTATTACTGTTGCATGAATTTGAGGCACTTATTAGCGAAGAATTCAGAAGTTCAAGTCACACCATTAAGCCTCAGAGATTATAAATCATGTAATAACTAGTACAGGAAAATGCACTACAAATGAGAGAGAAAACAGTTGCTCACCTTGTCTTCGTTTTTGCTGGTTCTCGCCAAGAACCTTTGCATGAAATTCTTGGAAAGTTGGCATATTTGGTTGAGATAGCTCATTCACGACAGACTCATCCATTGGAGGCAACACAACATCATCCCTTTGTGGTACTTGGTTCTGTTGAGATTTTGCAGCCTTGATTTTGGTAGGCGCTGACGGCTCCTTTTCAACGACCTTTCGACGGTGCTTACAGGAAGATAAAAACAAAAATTAAAAATTTACAAACCCCTAAAATCACATCCAGCTTTGAAAATATTATTGGTTGAAATATAGAAAACGAGAGTCACGAGAAGAAAGTTCATTCACTTGACAAAATCTGTGCTTAAATACAAAAATATTCTGAGCCGGCATTAAAAGTAAAAAGCATACGTGAGCATCGAAACAATGAGCAACAAGGGGGTTAATCCAACACGTAGACGATTATCCTCAAATTTCAAAGTATTTAACTGTCAAATGTAGGCAGTGTTTTCTGTATTACAAAACCAGTGTATAAATACTGGAGAGATTGTGTGGACATTTGAAAACTTAGTAAAAATTAGGCTTACGCAGTAATATCGAAGTGAAAATAACTTAGAATGTTAAATTTCATAAAAAACTTTCTTAAATGTACCTGGTTTAGACTTGGCGAAATTAACTAAGGCAAACAATGAACAACTTCCACAAGTACAAGTCAGTTATCTGTCGGTGAGGGTAGTAAACGATTATTAAATTATAGGTCTCAGGAGATGGCAAGAGCAGTTAATACCGCAATGCCTCTAAATGGCAAAGTAAGAAGAAAAACACCCATGAAATAATTGCAGTTGAAAAAATTGCGCAACCACCAAAGTGAAAAATGAAATTAACTTACTACACGCGGTTTTTCGTTCGGGGATGTAAGTATTTTAGGCCACTGACTTCGATCAGATAAATGCAATTTCCTTAGGCCTTCTCTCCACCTTAAGGAAGTGATAATATCCCACAAATCCCTTACCTTTTGATAAAAATTGAACGATCACGGTTGATCCACGTTGGATTTCGACGCAATGAACCCTGTACTAACGGAACCTCTGTAGTGCCAGCAGAAAAGAAGGATGTCACATGACCTCCTATGACTAGAAAAATTAGAAACCTTAAAAATAAACAAAACGAAATTTCAAAACCAGAGGGAAAATGTCATGTGTCCGAAATAGCATCAAGGGGGCAACCAGATTAAAAAGAACGCGCTAAACCTTGTCTCCTAACCAGTCATAAATTGGCGAATACAAAGACATTTTCATTATTTGCTATAAAAGTGCGAAATAAATACATTTGCTAATAAAATTTGTTTGACTTAAGTTTTTGTGTATCCTTGTTTCTCAACAAACCATTGGGCATTGCTGAAATCCTTTTCCCACTTATTGCATTTGTAAGTACATCAATTTATCTGTCGAGAGGCAAATAACTTAAACTGACTGAAAAGTATGAGTACTAGTACTATTTCAGCGCATTACTGTAAAGTATTTTTCATTATTTATGTGTGAAATAAAACACGTGTGACGGTCAGCATGTGACCATTGTTAGAAAAAGTGAGCAAAACCAAAGGACTTTACGTTCACTTTGTTCAGAGATCAATTTATATTAATTCTACAAAAAATGGCACATAAGAACAGAATAAATATACTCGAATGAGAAATTGTAAATTAGGAGATTGCAATTAAAGAAGTTTGTCCGGCAAATTTACATATTTAATATGAAAAATAGAGAAGAGCACATTTCGACTTTGTACGATGTCATCCATCATTTTCCATAGTCAAGCGCTAGGTAATGTAAACATGCCGTCTCAAAAAACAATTGCAGACTTTGAAGCAATAAGGCCATCGACGAATTTTTTTTACATCGTTTAGGGTTTTGAACTGTTCCTGCACAAAGTCGTGCTGCCTTGACCAAAACAAATGGAATTGGGATTGAACCACGTCTGGTAAATAAGACCTGTGTGTGAGAACTTCCCATCTTAATTTCTAGTGGATCTTCTGGGTCAAGCGAGCAAGTTGAGGTCTAGCATTGCCTTTCAGCAGACGTAAAACTTGTTTTCTTCTTTGTTCCGTAAATGGCTATATCTCTTCAAGTTCTCTCCTCATTTTGTTCAATTGTCACCTATAGCGTGCCACAGTCTTCATCTGACTGGTTTTTAGGATTTAATTATCTACCCCACCAATTACACGAAAGAGCCTACTTTTTGTTTATGGCCTGTTTTGGCGTCGATGTACTACTGGATTGCCAGGCATTTACCTTGGACTTTTGTGTTTGGAATTCTTTTAAAACGTGTTCTTTACACCACCTAGCAGAATATTCCACAAGCTCTTACTGCGTTTGCGTTAAATCCTCATCCCTCAGAGATTGCAGTTACGCATCTCTACACTTTTCATGCTGCTAAGAACGTGGCCTTCTACTAAAAGCGAAACCACTGCTTTCACAGTGTACGTATTAATTGTTACACTTGCTTTTAGGCGCAAAGTCGGTACCGGGAATACCACAAATCTATTTTCACCCTGTCAAAGCATCAGTTCTTGTTGGTATTCGCATAAAATGTAGTGCCAAAAGTGTTTTATATTAGCAGCTATCTTAAACTCTGTCGTTCACCTTGACTCAACGTTTTGTCTTCTGTGATCTTGACCCCGTTTCTTTTAAACCACATGAGACCGAAAAAATTTTTATGCATTTATATTTTAAGTTAAGTTAAGCCTAAAATATATTGAAACGCACGCATGAAAAAGCAAAAGGACATAAAATTAGGCTACGTTTCAGAATTTTTCGCACAATTAACTTTATGAAACAGAGCGAGATTTTTTTATGACTTGATTTTACAAAAAGAAATTTTCATATATTGTGGCATTGGATTCGAAAATTGTACAATCTCCTGTGCAAAATTTAGTGCATTTGAGGGTGTTTATCGAAATTAGAGCGTGACCTTAAATGAAATATGACTACAAGGATTGATCCATCGATAATATTTCTCATCAGATTCGACAAAAGTCCGATGGAATTCACTCTTAATTCTTCTCAATCACGATTGGCTAAAGCCTGCTGAAGCCGAATAAGTGTGCTCATATTCAGGTACATTAGTGTGGGAACTGTTAGTGTCCTATGTATTCGCTATTACGACATAAGAAAAGATTGTCACAGACTGGGATTACTTGCCATAATAAGATACAGATGTTGTGTTAAGGAAATAAAACGAGTCTCTTTTACTTATTCCTACACAATATTGGGTTTAAGTCATGGCTGCTTTGATTTAAACCTGTTTTCAAAAAAGGAGTTTAAATATTAACGAAATCAAGTTAGAAATAATTCGCAGCTGCGTTTGATCACTTTGGGTAGTATGAAACCATTATCGAGACTGACCATGTCCACATAGACATGTCATGCTCACGTTCGTCAAGAGCTAACAAGCATTCGATCGCAGAGCAACCATAAAATTCTGATAAATGAAGGCGTAACTGTGGAAAGCAGGATGTTCCAGGCTAATTAAAAGAATTTAAAGTGATGCCTAACATGACACAAGATCGATTAGCCAACCAAATTAGGTGTTATTTGGTCTACGTCACGGAAACTCAAAAAATTTGATATGGTTACAAGATACGTCGAAACCACTTCGCAAAAATGCTTTAAACTTTTAAATTCACAGAGATAGAAACAATCAAAGTGCTAGGGAATGCATCACTCTGCTATTGATTGTATGTGTATGGGTGTCGCGTTATTGTGCACTCTAATTCTAAAATGACTTGTTGTTAATCGTGTTTCTTCACACCCTTTAATCCGGTCGCTCCACCTCCGACACAGTGTTTCCCTTTTCGCAGCATATCGCCAGCCGCGCGGATCCTCAACTTTTTTCACATTCACACGAATATTTACCTTGGATTATCTTCATACCTAGGTCTCGACGTTAGCGCATGTATGACTAACACATTTGAAGTATAAATACACACGCGCAAACCTTACACACGACACAGCGATACCAACGCGGTTGAGCTCCGAAGTAAAGGTTTGTGTCCACATCCTCTCCTATCTTTTTCTTCATCGCGGGTATCAGGAAAACGTGATGGGGCCAAGGTTAATTCCGTGGCCCCGGCGTGGTTCAAGACCCCATGCTGGGGCCCACAGACTATAGGTGGTACCTGAACCAACACATTTTAGGAGAACTTACAGCGTCTTCGTCAGCACTAACTTACAACCCTGCTAGTTAACAGTCCGTAAGAACCCGAGAAGAAATGCGGAGTCATGTGTTGCGCAGGGCTTGTGTGAATATTGGCAATTAACTGTTATTGACAATTGATGATCAACTCGTGGAAAAACTTTATGGAAGCTCGTTTGATGAAAGTGTGCAACAAAATTACAATATTAAAGGCAAGTGAATTGCCAGTAAATTGCTATGAGTAGCAGGGGTAGTATGTAACGTAAGTCAATTCAGTGAAGTAAACTTGATCAAACAACTGCCATCTCGATATCAACTATTTTGATTGACAAAATCTCAAAGTTTAGAGGTTTGGCAATCAAAGACTATTTATTACTTGTTTGTTTACTGAAATTCAGTATAAAATTCACCCCCTTTCAACAATTTAGCCGATTAACCAATCCCGGATCAATTTCCATATTTCTTTCTTTTGTTTAAGCATAACATGAAGCAATCATCCTGTTTTAAAGCTTAAAGCAGCATTGCAGTAAAAAGAAACGATTTTCAATTAGGTTTTTTTGCCGTTCTTTGCTGTTGTAAAGATATTTCGCACAGAATATATTGTAACTAGCAGTCTATTTAAGAAGGTAGTAAAGATGTTTTGTAAAATTTAAATAATTCCACGTCTTCAATATTATTCATACGAGTGAAATGACTGCAAATAACTAACTTCTTTCCAAAAGTCTTAGCTCCTGTTAAAAAAATTTTGCAGATGGCAAAACTACAGAAGCATGAATTAGTTTATAATACGAGTTTCTGTCCATGGAATTAAATCATAGTCAAAGTGCAGCAATTAAAATGCTTTTCACAGTAACAAAAAGCAGATATTACTGTTATACTTTAAGATACATCAAATTATAAAAACATTTAGCGAAACACCGTACACTAGATAGAATCTGCATGAAAAATGACGTAGTTCATGGCTTTAATTTCTTGGGACCTTTACGAATACTCACGACTAGACACAAAACTGAAAAGAAGTTCAGTGCTTCATTACAGGCAATTAATTGCAAAAATTGTAAATATTTCGCAAAATACAGATCGTTATGATCAGTGCATGCGCAATAAGTAAGCCAGACCTAATGAACAAGTACCACAGTCCATGCGAAAAAGTAAAATTTCACTGAATGGTTCTACTTATTAAATAAATAAATTATGTAGCAGTCACAAAAGTTTCGTGGCGTTGAATAGTAATTTCAACTGATTATAGAAAACAATAAAATAATAAATAAAATCTTCACATTACGCTAAAATTCTGTGCAATTAGCAGTCATATCACGTCAAAATTACGGCTAGTTGATGTTGTTTGGACAATTGATTGTTATTAGAGCTCGTAAATTAACCTAATATCTAGAATTACACAAAAGAAACTTGTAAAAAATGTTTAGCTGTTTAATTAAACGCATGCCTACAAAAATCGTTTTTTAAATAAAAAACCTTACAAATCAACGAAATGTTCACTTATTTGTCCGAAAATCAGTACAATGAAGTAATGTAGAACAATCTAACCTGCATTTTTAAAAGTAGTAGCTTATAACTCTTAAACATTTGGACGAGTAACTATAAGTTTTATTAATCAATTAAAAATTCAATGCATATTATAACTCTTAATTTCAGATCATAGGGTAATTACTGTTTCTGTTTCGCAATTTGTTCAAATCAGCTGTTGCGGCATCATTTGACTTGTTTCACTTTCGTCATAAACATGAATTTTCTGTCTGTTCTTGCTCCTCGCGTAGGATGTTTCCTTGGTCAGAGTGCCAGGTACGCGAGTACTGGCCCTGTTATGAAAAAGTTCTCAATCTACAGATACGTAAGTTTGGACCTTCCTTGTCTCATGATTGTGTTTTTTTTCCAACTGTACATTTGTCTAGTCAGGCTTTTGATAACCGTAATAATTCGTGTTAGATTTACTACTTTGCGTATGCTTGTTAACGTACGATGCAAATTCCACTTCAGTGATTTAAGTCATACGTGGGCGGAAGTGGTATTTACGAACTTTTTTTCGGTACCTGTGAATAGGGGAGCTGTGACATATCATGTGTAAATGGAGTTCTGTTAATTTCGTCTAGCTTGCTGTGACACATTTAGTTCCTAGCTTTTCATAAGACTGCAGACTTATTACTGTTTATCGATTTGGTCTGAATTTTAGAACCCCGATAAACCAGACCAAAAACCGTTCATGCAAACCTTCGAAGTCGATGTAAGTGACTGCGGCCCCATGGTTCTTGATGCCCTCATCAAAATCAAAACTGAGCAGGACCCTACACTGACTTTTCGCCGTTCTTGCCGCGAGGGCATCTGTGGCTCTTGCTCGATGAACATTGGAGGCCGTAACCGTCTCGCTTGCCTGTGTGCCATTCCAAAAGACAACAAAGTCACCAAAATCTATCCTCTCCCGCACATGTATGTGGTGAAGGACCTGGTGCCCGATATGGCCAACTTCTACGCTCAGTACACTTGGATTGAGCCTTACTTGAAGAAGAAGGATTTCACCGATGATCAAGTCGGTGAGAAGGTTTTCATGCAATCTGTCAAAGACCGTGAAAAGGTTGATGGTCTCTATGAGTGCATTTTGTGCCTCTGCTGCTCCGCGTCATGCCCTTCTTATTGGTGGAATTCTGATAAGTACCTCGGCCCTGCGGTCCTCCAGCAGGCTTATCGGTGGATGATTGATTCTCGTGATGACTACACTTTCGATCGTCTGGAGCAAATGCAAAACAAGTGGTCCACATACCGTTGCCACACCATCATGAATTGCACGGAAACTTGTCCCAAGGTATATTTCCTTCTCGATTATCATACGCGCGACAGCGAGCTATGACTCACAATCTTTCTTTTTACGCTTAAATAGGGTCTCAATCCTGGGAAGGCCATCGGTGAAATTAAGAAGATGCTTTTGTACTACAACTCGTACAAGAACAAGAAACCGATGAACGAGCGCTTGGAGAACTCCTTCACCAACTAGACTGTCACCGAACAGTGTTAACATTGCTGTATCGACTTGATGTATCTTACTTTGTTCTCTCCTTCCCGATTTAATACTATTACAAGTCCCCAGTTGTTTAGTTACCCTGACATGTGCTAGCATTTTGTCGTCATTGGATCGTATATGCTGGTTGCACTAAGTATATTTTTTCATCACCACTGTACACTTCGGTCGCCAGATCACAGGGCCTGGTATCCACGGTACGAGGTTTTAACGCACTGTGTTACCGCTAGATTGTGTGCCTATCAGTCATCGAGTGCGTGGTGGTTTTGACGTCACACACTCGCATAGTCTTCTAGCATGCATTCGACGGTTATTGTGTCCTTTAGAATCGAACTAAATGGCAGCACTTTACGCGTATCGTGTTTTGGGGTCAAAAATGGATGACAGAGGCACGAGCGTCTAAATTCTTCGGTCGCTGTCCCATCTCGCCGCATCTGAGAAATAAACTAAACGGTTATTGGTGGCTGCCCACTCTGGGCCCTGTTTCACACACGGGCCTCGGTTCGTAAAGAGAGTCGGCATTGGTGCGGCGCCGATAGTTGCCACGACTAGGTGCTCGTGGTTACCGAAATCTCATGTGAGGCGAGCTGTATTCAATCAAGTCACAATGAGTCACTCGTATTATCAGTAAGGCATTGATGGTTTATTATGTACACTGTACAGGCGCAGTTAGCTATTATCTGCAAAAACAATCCTGGTTCCTGAAGGCGCGCCTGCCTTGGTGGAGAAGGTGGCCTTTTGCTGTCGCTTGGCCGCCCACGACGGGTGAAGCTCATTCAAATCGAGGGCGTTCTGTTTGGGCCGTGGCGCCTTCCCCTGACGGCCATAACCTTGATCCCTGCCACGCTGGTACGGGCGTACTTGCCGTCGATTCATTTGTGCTCGCTTAAAAACAGCCCTGTCCCCGGGTTTCGGCTTCCGTTGTCGGAGCTAAATCAAAATCACAAATTCCACTCTTTATAATGGCTTTAGGATTGTTGAGACCTGACCCGAGATCCACACGGCCTAGTTGCCTATAGTAAAACAAATATGCGCGCAAAACACATAAATGACCAATCATAAGCCAACATATCAATAGAATAGGTAGACCCTAATTCTGATTGGTTCAGGCGTGAGATGCAAAAAAATCGATGATTTGTCCACTTTGATACTTCGATAGAGAAGCAACACAATAAATGCATGGCACGCCTGTCTTAATGAACTGGGATTAGACAAGTAAAAAGGCGTATTGGCTGTGAGGTGAGCACTACGTTGATAGGCAAATGACAGACTCCCAGCGAATAGCCAAGGAAACCTACAGCCTGCTTCATATCGACATCGTCCTTTCCGAGCACCTCTTCTTCCTCGTCACCGACTAAGTCAGCGATGTTTTCATCTTCAACGATGACCTCGTGAATTACATCGTCCTCTGGTGTCTTCTGCTGTAATCGAATCAAATAATATATCAACGGTTTTAATTTACATGCGAGGTTGGATAGTCGCATGACAACTTCCAATGGGCTATTTACGTACAGGTGAGCGAACAACGGTTGCTTCCTCCACTTTCCTGGGACTCGTTTTTCGATCTTTAATTGGAGGTTTCTTACTCGATTTCGTCGGCTCCTCAACTTCCGGTTTTTTCGCTGACTGGGGCAGAGAATCGTGCTTTTTAACCGATGAAGAATCGTTCGGGTGCTTGTTCTTGTTCGGGGTGTTTGTCGGGGTTGTGCTCTGACTGCTGCCTGAAATTTCCGGACTAGCCTCAAGGACGGGGACTTTAATCTTAGCCAGGGCCTCGTCAAAGTCGTCATTATCGAAATGCTTGAAGTCCAGGCTTGGCGGAGTGAAAAGCGACTTGGACTCTTTGAGGTCCACTTCCTCGTCCTCCGCAATGAGCCTCTTTTGTGCTGCGATCAACTCTCGATCGTGAGCTTCCTTAAAAGCCGCGAACCTACACAAATACAGCAGCCTCGATCTCACTTCCGCTAGCACACGTGATTTAAGCAATAAAACGATTCCCGCATAATGCGACGCACGAAATTATCTGAGGTCCTGCACAGGTATGTAGGTGCCAGTTAAGATTCTGCAGTTTTTCGTGTTTCTGCAGATAAATTTTAATATTTAAGCAAAACAAGCTTCGCAGGATGCATGGGGCAGGTAAATTCGCCAAGCGCGCTGATAATCACGTATTTACAAAGGTCACGTGAGCTAATCGAACACCGTGAAATCTACAAAACATCCGAATGACCTAGTAATGGACGAACAGCAGAGATCGGTAGCACGTGCCTAGAGCACAAAACCGGAAATTACGTCACAGAAAGAAAGACTGACAGGTCACCAGCGAATCCAGCAGAACACGTCTTGCATGCCGCACAAAGCGTTATGCAATTATTAAATAAAAGGCCCCATTCTTAGCAAATCGAAATCCAGAATTTAAATAACACCTGTCATTTGATTTTATACCGTGATAAAGGCAAAATTCAGAAATGACGCACTCGTGGATGGTGGACGGTCCCTGGTTGTCAAGAATCTCGTCGGTGTTGATGAGGGGGAATGGTAAGTCACCCTTTTTCTTCTTGCTGGCTCGCCGTTTCTGTTCGGACGTCTTCCACTTGCCGGATGTGTTTTTGTACAGTAAGTAATGAACGAGTGTGGGCCAATCGGAGTGCTCCTCGCGGAATCTGTTAACGAAGGAGGAAATTTCAGGGCGGTTGGCGATTCGAACGACGATGCGCTCCTGTTTTGTCAAACCTTCACCACCTTTCTCAAGCTAGAGGTGAAAGAATCGACAAAAGCGTGCTTAAATGCCAGCTTAAAACAAAGATGGTAGATTTTGATTAAATACATGTCCTTTTTTAGGGGAACGTAGGATTTGCGACGAAATTAGAAAAGGGTAAATGATTAAATAAAAAATTTCGCAAATTTGAGAGCAAGAAATCGTTTTAGAGAAATCCAGGCGACTACGAAAAGAAGCCGACATTGCAAGTCAAAATTATAACGGTTTAAAAATAATTAACATGGACTATGGATCCACAGCAATAACACGAAAATGTGGGTGGCTTTATTAAAGAAGCAACTAATTGACCAACTCATCCATTATTTACTACCATGCATGGGTCCGTTGATGCAATGAAAAATTTGAAGACATCTGAATGAAGGCAATCCCAAAAATACAGCTACGCATAAATTAACAAAGTGATATAACACAAAATAAGTTAAAAAGCAGGCAAAACATAAGAGCATGTGAGATAGGAGCTCAGAGAAATGCTTAACAGAAGAGCCTAGAGGATGCGAAACGTACCGCCCCGTGAGAATTGACATTGGCCAGAACAAGTTTGCATAACTTCACCGTACTAAATTTCTTAAGAAGTCGCAGCTCTGCAAGCCGATTAATAATTTTACGTCCTAATCTTTTTTCCTTTCCACCAGGAGCCTTTGACTGCTTCTGTTTCAATCTTTTAATATAAGATGCGATTTCCCGCAGAACCAAAATCTTTGATTTTTTAATCAAAGGACGCATAGCTAACACCACATTATTAAGCTCAACACAATCAATAGATAATTGCTCGTGTTCATCATCGATTCCATAAGTTAGGGGCATGACTTTAGAAAACCTATTGTGTGATCAAAGGCTTCTTTTGACTAGGCTGCTTCTGACTCCTTTATAAGTATCAGTAGCATCATTGTAGAGTCATAGATAAATTAGATATCGCTGTTAGCAATCAACGTTTCCTAAAGTCTATGCCACGAAAGCGTAAGCGAAAAAATTACCTAGGATAGTAAAAAGCCTTTTATAAAATTTAGTTCTATTTTAGAACCTTATTCCATGTGCGAAAAATCACCTCCCTATTTCATTATGCTATTTCGGTAATAAGTAACTCCTGATTTTGGAAATTCCAATGTGGTCAGAATAAGAAGTAGCACAGAAATTCTTGATTCACGTTAAATTGATGCTAAAATATATTTTATAATTTTAGTGTTGCACTTGTATTACCATGTCCACTTGAACTTTGTCCACATAATGATGATTTATTTAAAAAAAAGCAACATATTATTTAGAGGCATTTTTCTTCATATTAATTAACAGGTCAACAGTTTTTGAAAATGGACTTATGTCAACTCTAATTACCAGTTATTTTTGCCCATTTATTTTGCCTTTTAATAAATAACGAGAATTACTTAAGGTGAATGACTCACCTCTTTACAAAGACAGTTTTAACACTACTGTTCTTTGGGAAGATATGATGGCTTTCCGTTGCGTTGTACAAAATTTAGGCTCCTTTGTCTGAAGTGAATTTATATAAATGCTGCAAAAACCACTTAAACTGTCTGTTGCCGCCTCCGAGGCGGTTTGAGAATCACGGCATGGCCAAATATAGCGAAGAGGTACATATAACGCTAAGCCCAGCCAACGTATTGATGCAGTAATTGTGGGGTTGTAGAGGCAATGATTCGTTGGTTATTATTTGGGTCGGTGAACTTGGATCTTTAAACAAGCATATTTGCGTGAAGTTCATTCAAGCAAGTCTACTGAATCATGTTTGCTTATTCTTAAAGAAACCATGTGTTCCATGTTTAATTGTTAATTTTATTCACTTTAAGAATCGAATTACTACCATCTAGATCTTATCAGGAAGGTTATCAGTAACGTTTTGAACAATTTGGATTTCGAGGATATGGAAATCGCTGATGAAAAATTGCAAGTGTTCCGAAGATGAAATACAGCCATTAAAGCTGGTCGAAGTCCATCTGCCTTCATCCACGCGTACACTCATCTGCGACCCATCAGCGGATGTGCAACGGCTTTTCGTACCTGAGCCGATGCGACGCCAAGTGTTACACAGTGGACTAGAAACTATCAAACACTTTAACGTTCCTGCACACGGTGACCTTTTTTGACTCTTATCGCACTAGAACGGTTTTCATTATCTTTTGTCTTGCATCGACCGTTTTTCTCGATGACGGGACGCTTTTCCGATGCAAGACATTCCAGCTAAAACCGTAGCTAGAACATTCGTGGACTGATGGGTTGCGTTATTTGGAGTCCCCTCCACCATCATTACAGACCGAGGAATTCAGTTTGAATCAAGCCTGTTCCAAAATCTCAGTCGACTTCTGGGGGCCAACCGTATCCGAGCGGCCACCTACCACCCTCAGTCAAATGGCATGGTTGAACTTTTTCACCGGCAACTGAAAGTTGCTTTAATCACTCACAGTGACCTATCTCGTTGGTCGGATGTGTCCTCCCTCGTACTACTCGGTATTCGATCAGCTGTAAAGGAAGACTTGGGCTGTTCCTATGCAGAAATGGTTTTCGGCACGACACCGAGGATCCATGGGCACTTTTTTCACGGAAACGTCCCCACCGTTATGGTCGGACACAAGCAGCTACGTTGATGATTTGAGGATGGCAATGGACAAACTGATATCAACTCAACCTCGCTCATCCCCCACTTTATACTACATCTCGAGAGCACTGTCCTCTCGCCAAGCAACAAACCCGAGGCGCAGCCAACTTTCATCCATTCTGACAATAAAGAAACGATTTCCACTACGTCCTATGGAAGGTAGGCTCATTGGCCTGATCGTTACACTGCCTGGTCCCCCTTGTTCTCGTATCCTGACCATCGTCTATCTCAAACCCGATCCACCTCGATTTTCCTAATCCTGGATCGGACACACCGCTTTCCACGACTTAATACACATCTGCCCCCTTCGTTACTTCAGTCTTACTTTACGCTACACCACGCCGCAACACGTGCTTTTGATCGTAAATTGGAAACGCCAGGAGAGTTACTGCCTGAGGTTAATCGATCCAGAAGTTCAGCAAAATCCTCCAGCTGCATTTTACCTAGTTAGCCTCATTCCGTGAATCTACTTTGCACAAATCTCGTTTCCCACAACGCAGGCAATGCATCGTCTTCCTTTGATCGAACCCTCTAAAATAAAGTATCCAGAGCGACTTCAAGAAACATCTTGGTCTCTGTTTTAGGCACGCATTATATTGCAGTGAATTCAACGGCTTCAGACTTGAGGTAGCCAAACCATATCGCAATCGCACGCAACTGTACATTGCTTTGCGGTGGTAAATAGGGACCTGGATGAAGCACGAAAGGCAAGTGGACATCATCGGTCGCGCTAGATCGTTTCTATTGACAAACGGCATCACATGCAACCAGTCTCAACCAATCCTGACAGGTTTAATGCGATCTCAGATCGTCGACACGAATTTTTCCTAAATCCAGAAGAAACTTGTACAAAATAGTTCTACTTTATTTCGGAATTTGCAGGCGGTGGTATACGAGATTCACGCAGATCTTCTTCAATTAGAGGGTATATCACGTCGGATATAAACTTGAACATATCGAGAATCCGATATAGGGGGAATTGGCTCTGGCAGAGGGGCAGAATAGGTTCAGTGTAGACGAATATTGTCTCTGGGCTAAATTAGAAAGCAATAACACGAAACTATCTACTAGCCAAGAGAATGAAGAAGTTCACCGTTATCATAAATCAGTTCCGTGCACACCTCGTACAGACACGGGAATCAATATAAAAAAGTAGCTTTCAACTTTTGGTGTGTGACGAAATTAAGAATTCGCATTGAATCCGACAGCATGGACGCTGATACTTGTCAGTTTATGGAAACCAGGTATACCGGCTAGTTGTATAACAATTCCGAATTGTGGTCGGCATTCCTCGTCAACAACCGGCACATTAGTGCTTTCTGCTGGCCTATCACAGCGTGGTAAAATATCGAGGCAGTGGGGAATCAAACATACCCATTTGGAGGAGGTCGCTTGTGTAGTTCCACGCGCACAACGCAGCCTTTGGAGGTTGAGAAGGAAACAACTTCCCATTCAGGACCCCGATAAGTGTAGATTACGTTCCAGCACTTCGGTTTCTCCCCGGACTTATCTTTTAAAAAGGAAAGCATTTTTCTTAATATATAACTTATTTTGAATAGGTGCATTGTAAACTACTTGAAGGAAGTGAAATTAAACTTACCAAATGATAAATCAAGAAGTTGATGGAACGGTTCGTACAGCACCGAAGAGCTTAGTGGGACCGAGACCAGTTTTGGTCCTTTCAAAATGAATAAAATGTGCATAAATTAAAAAAGCGGTACTAGATTAAATAGCGATTTCGTATTAGCAGTTCAGGTGAGTTTAGTTTTGGTTATGTTGTGGGGCATTGACTAATAGATCGGCCAAATCATTTGCCTGACTGGCTAAATGATGCAGCACTTCTACAACATGATACTTCATATATCCGAACTGGTTTCATATGCTTTACAACAAGTTTGACAAAAGCCCTGGACTTTCAATTCAAATCCATTTACGATGAAATTTTGAAAACAATGGCTGATTTAAGGGAGACTGTTTTCGAAACATTTTGATGGTTTGTTAAAGAAAATACACTCACATTTACATTATGGAGTATTTGACACATGACAGGAATTAGACAAGAAACAATTTAGCACAAAATTGAGGTTCAGTAACTGGGCTACAGCTTACAACCAACTTAGAAACTGGGAGTTTATAGAAATCTGTTGAATGTAAAACGTTCGAATACCTGGAATTGGCTGCTTTGGAGAATCCTTGGCTATGGCATCTAAACAGGCTGCTTTAAGTCGAAGCTTCAAAAAGGATTCTATAATGTGCTACAAAAAAATTACCATGAGATATCTGAAAACAAAGCTCAAAACAGAAAGTTGAGAAGAATCAACAAGATACTTGAAAAAGCCCGGGAGCTGTTTCGATGTCCCAGACTAAAACAACAAGCATCCCCCCATACTTATATCGAAGTCAATTCATGATTAAAAAGAAATTTCTGGGCTTTGATTTCAATTCCTTGTAAGTACCGATCTGTTTGTCCCAAAGTTACTTTTGAATAAATGAGTAAAACGGATTGCAGTGAAACTAGGAAAGATCTGGTATTTTGTGCGATGCAGCCGCTTTGTTGATTATAATCTAAGTAATTTTCCAAAAAAATATTTTGGGCATTAAATGGATGGAATTTCAAACGAAATACTGCAGGTTACCAACATAAATTGAACCTTCCTAAAGAAACAATTACAGGATTTACTAGATAAAGCAATAAAAATTACATTCTAGCAGTACGTTTTTTAACCTATCGAAGACAAACAATTGCAAATTAGGAAAAATGACATACTAAATCCGCAGCCTCAATCATCAAGGTACCCGCAACAATGCTAGGCAATTTAAACACATTATTGAGGCCATATTTTTGGAAATTGTTTTTTACTATATGTTATAGTTAAACCAAAAAGCAAAATCAAACCTGCTAAAGTAAGCAACATCAGAATGTTTAACAAGCACTGCTTTAGGATTTACGGTGATAACGCCTAACATTTACCACAATTAAACTGCAAAACGATAAAAAATTCCGTTTGATTCCAGGAGTGTATTAGGATTTTATATAATACTTAAAAGTAGTGTCTTTTTGGCTTTTTGTTACGAACTAACGTTGTCGAGAGGCCGTGTTGGCAGACTACAACCTTTGGTGACTCTCGTTTATTATTTCTTCAAAATGTATCGAAAATCTCCCTTCTCTATACAGGTAGCTGCACTATACCTGCACACTCTGCTTAGAAAATCAGTATTATTTACCTATTTGACTCCATCTATTTTTAAAGTTTCCAAAGGCTCAATTTGGAATTCAGACCAGTTCAGGTTTTCGTGTATTGCACTGCCATTAACATTAATTTCAACTGAATTCATCGACTCGTTCAGTCCAGCGAGTTCCAAAACTTCAGTGAAATACTGAAGACTAATGACTTCACTCATAACTTCAGCCTAAATGAGACCCATATTCATACCCTATTTTTGGTGAATGCGCTTCATTACTGGGAATACAAAAATTGAGTCTCTCTCAAATTGTGTCAGTAGGTACAAATAATTCAAGCATTTAAGAGTTACAAGGTCAAATAGCTAACCTACCGAAATAAATATACGAGTTATTTATGGATAATCATGAAAGCAATAACATTTAACATTTAAAATCATTGCTGCGAAAAAAGTGTACGCGGTTGTAAGTACCATGCGATCACTTACAGGCTATCAAGTCATCTTTTCGTCACAAAACTTAGTGTAATTTTGACAGGAGATGAAAAAGGCAACCTATAGGAAGTTTCAAGACGTAGGCAACCCATTTATTGTCACCTGTTGGTAAAAACCCACATTCTACCTTTAGATCTATGGCGACATCTCATGGATCAATAACTAAAGCCAACTTCTTTACTTAGTGCGGTTTTCTAGATTGCTAAGATAGCGTAAGCCTATTAACAAAACTAATACCCCATTTCCATAAAACTCCAATAATCCCACAAGGATTGGTGCACACAGTGTGGCACGACACACAAATTTGTAATAAGATAAACAGCCAACGGTCTTGCTTCTTCACCCTGCATTACAGTTTCCGGCACATTTCTTGTTCTTTTTTTTGGTGTATTTTGTTGCCATAACAGCACCGTTAAGTAAGAGTAGTTTCAGTCGCTTGATGCTCCATTTGCCTTGTCAACTGGTCCCGAGTACTCACAGGCGTCTTTTTGAGATACATTCAGACCAGACCAACGCAAATCACAACGCTTCCGAAATGGCCTTCAATTTGTTTGTGAATTTATTTTAGTTTTTGGAAATCAAACAAATCTGGCGTCACATTCTCTGCCGTTTTGTCCATAATCAAGACCACCCGTCACATTCAACCAGGCACAGCCAATGGTACTTCAGAATTAAAAAAATTCCGAAGTAGTTTAAATCACATGTGAGTCTGAGCGAATCAGTTGCCGAATTGGTGATCGCACCATATTTCAAAAAACATGGAATGATGCAGACTTTTGTCACAGACAAGGTAGCTCATAAAATTTGATGATTACTAGAATTGATGCAGTGATTTTTAAATTATCTGTGGATAAAGACCACTTTATGGTACATCGAAGGTCATCTGCTCAAGTTGACGATCGATGAGCTTATGATTCATTGGTCACACGTTGGTTGCTTTCAGATTCCATCATTGGATTGCAGCGGATCAACAACGATCGCGCCTGAGTAAAACTTGTTAACTGACCTGACGGTGACAATGACTCATCCCATTTCCACTGGTTACTGTTGCCAGACTCCAGTCATCCACACACTTAGCTTGCGTGACACTAATAAACGGTCGTGTCCTCTGTCGCCTCTCTTCTTTCCATTCTCGTGTTGCTGCGGGCCGTTAACTGGAAGGTTGTAAGGCAGTGCTAGACACAAGCGACTACAAGCTCGGGCTTAATAAGCGCGCGATACGTTTGTCTGCTTTCTCCAGCCGTATATTCGTCATCTTTCTGAAGATTGGATTCAATGTGTGTCAATGAACGGCAGGACTGTAAATTATCTGCACTTGCCTTGCAGTTTACAAGTGATTGGTAGATTACATTTGGCATCACAGCTCCACTCTAGTAACTACTGCGCAAAAGATAAGATTGTCCGAGTCCTTTGCCAACTATATACTGAGTGCCTACATTAGCACGATCATTAATATGATCCAAATCTAAAGATATCAGGAGATGTCCAGTGATGTTGATTTAAGCGTCATTTAGTGACTTGATTAGTGTGAAATGTGTCGGCAGCCAAGCACCAAACACAGGCAATATCGCACTTGGTCCAATTAAATAAAACCAAATTTCAACCATCTATTGAAAAAAATCGATATTATTGGATACCCAATCACTACGACAAGCTTTACTACTTATAAAGTAAGGACATTATCACTCAAAGTAGATCGACTTGAAGGTCATTTCACTGATATCAATGCTACATATTAATACATTCACACAGTGTTCCTGTCGAAATTGAACCTCCAGCCTTAGACATTAATACAAAACAGCAGGTAGTAAGGTGAAGACGTGACTTGACATGATTAGGCCACTCCTTACTTCATTTTTCCTCGGATATTTTGCGTAACGATTGTGTTTTATGGCTAACAAGAAACAACCGCAAACTTCCAAAAGTTAGTGATGCAACTGATCGATATCAGCAGGGTGTCGCGCGTACTGGCTTACATCATGCCACACCCAGAAATGCCTGTTTCGCACACACACACACACACCTACAGAGCCGAGTGGTGGTAGGCGATGGAGCAAAACCACGAGCGCACACACGCACGCACGCGCGCGCCACACTTCGTGGTGACACCTTTTTTCACTCTGACGTGAAAACCACGTCGCCAGACCCTTCTTTGGGTGCAAATCGGTTGAAACTCCATCAAAATTGGACATTTTACTCAATAAATGATGGCTGTGATGTTGGGATTGGTACCACGTTTGTGTTTGGTAGATTTGGCATACTCAGAAATCAGGTCAACTCTCTTGTTAAATGTGGGATAGTTGCCGCGGCGTTCCAGGGTGACCAACGTGATCCCCTAAACATCGATGTGTCTCCCCTCTCCATGTTTAACACATTTTATTCCGAAAAAATTCTCGGTTTTTAAACTCTTTGACGCTATTCAAGCGAATTTAAAGAATTTTGTGTTGTTGTTCAGTTGTCCGAGCTTCCAGTTGCCAGCATTCGAAGAACCATCCAAGTAAACCAATCGACTTGACAGGGTAAACTACATACGTTAGCGAGACCAATAAACATCAATTTTGGGGTTACGTGAAATTGGAGGTAAACACGAATTTGGTTCGCTCCACATGAATCCACTGTGGTTCAAAACCTCCGAAATCAGAGGCGGATATTATTCTTAAAGCTCAGGTCGTTGAACAAGGTCCGCACGCCTTGTTTGAGAGGGTTTGATCAAAGGAAGACGATGCGCCGTCGAGGTAGTAAGGAGCAGGACGTTGGTGGACTAGTTAAAATGACACATGGAAGATTTTGCCGGTGAGGTCTCTACGGCACATTCTGGACGGAAATACCTTGAAGGGGCAGCATGAGGGACGTGGACAGGAAGCCTTCTGGCAGCAGCCCAGCCGGCTTTGCCAATTTACGATCAGTAGCATGTGGTGCCGTAGTCACCGCTGTGGGTCACGTGACCTCGTGCAGATGTTGCGCAAAATGGCGAAACCATGAATTTGGCAAGCGGTTTATGACTGACGTGTGGCGGTCGACAGGGCGCTGGAGGTGGTAGTGGATGCAGATTCTGGAATGCCACTGAACCCACACGACTTCTGCTGAAGGTCTCCAATGGATGGTGTGGTTTGAGGTGATTTCTGAGTTGCTCTGTTGAGGGGGATAACTAGCAGATGACTATAGTATTACTCTTGATCTGCGTGGAATTGTAGAAGTGTGCTGATTTGTTGTTTGATTCGTTCGGTGGAGTCAAAATCTATTTGCAGATTTAATGTACTCGGCTTGAATGACGGTATACGTTGGACTAGTTAATGTTAAATTAACTTACCCATCTTACATGATACATGGTGATTTATTTATTGTAGCGTCGTAGCCGTAACGTGGAAATAGTTTACAATAAGTCAGAATGAAGTGCAAAGGAGAGGCGTCAGATTGCATAAAGCGGATAACTACATCAATAGGCATCTGGGTTGGAAGTTGCGTCTTCGAGCGACATGGCTGGCAAGGATCACTTGGCCACATTTTATCTAACGGCCACACGAATTTTACGCGTTGGTTTAAATTCTATTGCTTTTTAGTTAATCTCTATCAAGGCTTTCCGTCATGCACAGCCCAGTAGCTTCCCCCTCTACCGAACCCTTTCAAAAAAGCCCTCTGGTCGTGTCGGATAAGGCCTGCTTTCGATCGCGAGCTGGTAGTCACGCGCACGTCACTCAGATCACATGATCCCGATCAAAGTGCAGAGCACCACATTCAGCGCAAGGGCAAGACTGCGCGGCCGCCCTGTCTTGTCTGGCCGCCGTTGTATTTGCATCGACCGTCTGGCTCAATGACTAATCGCTTTCCCAACGCATAACCGACAGCATATGTACCCGTTGACAGGTAATTTTATTTACTTGGTATTCCTTTGACTAGTGAAGGTCAAACTACCTTTTCAGCACTTTCGATACCTTCATGAAGGTCAGCAAATAACGATCTCTGTTCTCTGCTAGACGTTGGTTGCAGGTTTGAGGTGGATTTCAGCTGCTAGCACGTCCTCGACCCCTTTCCTCCCCGAATTCCCACACTTCCAAGAGCTTTAGATCACCCACTTCAACGAACATCAAGGAGCCTGATGTCGACCCACCAACGTGGACGCAGAAGTGCCTCTCAAATCAACCCTGGCTTAATTTAGACACTTCAAACGAAAGGGTTTGATAAAGTACACTTCGACAGCGCTGGATCATAATTACGCTTCGAAGCGTCCACAAACTGCCAATTTGCAATCTTAAAATATGGAGCATCGGCACTAGAACAGCTACGGAAATGTTCGCGTTATTTGTAGTCTCCTTCACTATAAATACAACTCGAGGAACACAAATCGAGTCTAAACTGCTCCTACGTCTTACTCGACTCGTGAGAAATAACTGCAATCGAACGACGGGTTACCGCCTTATATCAAACACTCAGTACCAAATTAGGATTCGGCCAGAAGAAAAGGAAGACGTAGTTCTTAGAACAAGGCATGGACTTCGTAGAAACTTCTTCCCCGCGACATTGCAACCGTCATGGTGTGACGCGCGCCATTCGACCCACGCACGCCGGTCTGGCCTGTTCTTTGTCCCCCCTTCCCTTCCCACACTCTCGCCTTCCTCAAGGCACGCCCGTGAGTCCGAGGGCAACGCCAACCCTCCTCGCGGCCATCCCTCTCCCCGCTCTAACTCTCCCAAAGCTCTAGCCCTCTGAGTTTGCCTACGGTAGTATGGAATACACCCGGTTCTTCCAGCTTTTCTTCTATCGTGTGCCTGGTAGCTAACCATGATGGTGTGGCTATCTAAGAGGGACGGGCTAACAGTCATCTCCCTATTTAGGTCCCCGCTCGGTAGGCGCGTTAAAATGGCTGCGTCGATCTCATCGATTCACTAGTTGACACTGAATCCTCTCATTGGCGATCAACTCAGTTACGTGAAATTTACTCGACTTCTGTTAAACCTTTCACGAATAGACCTCAGTTAATCAAAGCTAACAAACTACCACATTTGTGTGTCCTGAAACGACCTCTGCAACACGCAGAACCGAGTCACCAGACCGGTCGTACATGACCAGCATAACGATGCATCGAGAACGCGACTAACACATTCCGTGGACAGCGTTGGGAATTTGGCGTCGAAGGCAGGCGGCCACTGTCTCCAACGTTGAATCTGTTGGCGCGTGATGACATCAATCGAAGTATTTAGCCGATGGAACGCCTACTACGGCCAGCAGCAGCTTGACATGCGGAGGTTTAAACCATAGCGTCACAAACCAGAATGGTGCATATTTAGTGTTGTGAAGACAATTACACGGTCCGTTAAACCAAACAAGCCATGCGCCTTTTTGAACTAAATTGTGTGTCCTTAATTCGCAGGACATGACGACGATGCTTGCTGCGTTAAAACTGCCACACTCGATTAATTCACGGTCGGTTTAATTGTACCAGGCGCTCGGCAAAACATTATTGATTAACAAACCAAGCAAACTTCCACCTGCCCTCTCAATCCAAGCATCATTGAAGTTGGTGGTTTGTACATTAATTGACGCTAAAAATAGACCTCATAGAGAGCGCAGGTGGAATGTGATTGGCTGATGCATTGCGTCGGTGTAGAGGGACGACAAGGATTTTTTGGAACTAGTGGTGAGTCTAGAGGTAAAAAGAACGATGAAGTGGAGATCAGTGTGTGCAGTTCACATAGCCCCACGCATGTCTACCGTGGCTCACGTGCGTGGGAATATGTGAGAACCATTTCTGCGTCTATTTGCAACGGAGGCGCAAGCCGCTGTCATTAAACCACCTCAAATAACTAGTTTTCTGGGTTAGCGGTTTCAAGGGGAAATTAACCCCACCATTCAAGACATCCCTTCTAGTAGTTGTGACTCTTTAGGCTAAGATTGTGACCCCTTACACAGAACACCAGCTAGACTCGTCTCCGACTAACTCCAAAATGATCGTGCGTACTCCCCGCAGGATCCAATTTTGTGCCAAAAATTATGATCCAGTTAAATTTGCGCCGAATCAGGCAGAAGGCATTACTGCGCGTCCACTAAGCTAACAGATTACCAGGCATGGCAGTTTAGTGCTGTTGATTACAAGTTCCGAAAGTAGCTGGCTGATTGTAAGGACATCTGAGCCACAATCAGTTTACTGTGGAGTTCATGGCACGTGACTACGAACAACGCCTTACTCCGAATCTTTGGGGTGAGATAGACTTAGCAACGGTGGAAATACCACGCACACTTAATCGGCACACACACACACAACGCTAGAATCATTAAGCTAAGTACGTAAATACAGAGCATTTACAACCAACAGCAAATGAAAGTCGTGAACGAGGTAAGCATGAGTCGAAAACCATTGGCAAGGCAATGACTGGGTACGTTATTTTAACTAATCCAGAGCATCCGTCAACATGTTTGGTGGTGGATGGTGAAAATCCCAATCAAACGGCTTAAAATGTTCCCGGTGTTAACGGTAGATACCCTTTCAGATAGCGCAGACTGAAAGCGCTTGGGAACTCGTGTGTTCTATCGGGAGACGATCATCTGGTAAGAAACCTCCCAGTAGTTTTACCGCTGTCGGTCATGGTCACATGGATACTCACCCGACTTTTACGGAAATGGACTAATACTAAATAATTGCAAAAAAGACAAAAACGTATTTTAACAAGGTCGTCATTTTGGCACATAGTGTGCCCAAACTAAACTCCTTATTCCCCTAGTTAGGGGTAGCAACCGTCGACTAAATTTGGCCGAGTACTCCTTGAACATACATACGAGGAAATGCTTCGGCAATAACCAACATCATTACTTTCCACACACCCTGATAAGTAGATACAAAATCGCGAATAGCGTCAACGACCCAACACAATTTGCACGGATATTGCTAGGTAATCGTGACGCGATTCCCCGAACTAATTACGAAGAAACTATGCCATTTAAATACATGCATTTCTGTAACAAAATAGTGTACAGTAGCGACAGTGGGACGGGGAACTACGACGCAGATCAAAAAAACTAGTCAAATAAAGGTAAACTAGTCATACGTTGGCGAGTGCATCACATAATCCCTTGGACTTTTCTCTTAAACAGGCATCCAGACGTTACCTTGACGATGGCTGGTAATATTGAAGGCCGTTAAAAACTGCCTGTCCCTGGCTACAGGCACCATTTTGGTACATAATCGGTTGTGGAAGTTGGTTTTGGGGCTGCAGGTGCCAGGCGGCGAGAATCTGGTATTGCCGCAGGAATTGATCAGTCATGGGCATCGTCTTACTCTGCTGCTGCGGTATTGGTGGTGGCAACGGCCTTTGGTGTAAAATATCGACAGCGGGGCTAGACAAATAGCCGTTGAGAAATTTAGGCGGATTAGCAAATCCGTGCATGGGAGTTTCGGCGTGATGGTGCGGCGAAAATGAGGGGGTAGGCACGCCTAAAAGCGGTATCTGACGCTGCCTTGGTTGACTAAGAGGATGGTAGATATGGGTCTCACGTTCAAGATGAGATGGAATAGACAAAGCTGCAGTGGGAATTGACATCAAGGGAATGGCTGCGGGTTGATGGGACGGCTTAGTTGAGACAGCGGAGGCGGATTGTGACGGAGGTGTGACGTCATTCAGAGTCTGATTAGTTTCTTGGTCGTTAGGCTTGACCGGTCCTTCGTTATTATCACCCTTACTTGGTGTGATACCGTCATTCGTGAAATCCTCAGATACCTTCACAGAGTCCTCTGACTCGGATCCCATAATTCGACGACGAGCAGCCGCGTAATCCGCTTCCCTTTGTTTAAATGTTTTCGAACGAACAGGGGGCCTGGAATGGCAAAGAAATATAACAGAGGAGAAACCACACGAAGGAAGCGGCGGTCCTACTTACTAAAAAAGTGCACCACTGGAAACATATTACAGGCACTGTATACTAAAGTGGGGAATTAATCATTAAAACCTCTTCTAACAAGGACAAGAGCCATATGTGAACGGCAACTTTATAGTGTTAAAAATCCAACGCATATACAATTAACGCACAGGCGTCGTAAGATTTAAGCCCACATTACATGTAGACAATAGACATTGCAATCGATATGTGTAAAACTAGAAGCGTGACACTTACGGAGCATTGCCTTCAGCTGACTGGCTAACTTGCGAAGTAGGTCTTCGCAAAATACGTATGGGTGGGGGGTTCATAAAGACTAGCTTCGGGACACTATCTATGGCTCAATGTATATTCATTTTTAGACCAAGTAGTTCCCGCAGCTCATGACGACACAGCGATTAAGCTCGAGCCCATATTGGACAAGGCACCCATTGGCAAAACCTGCGGCCCTAGAGGACAGAAAAGTGACAACAGTTTAAACAAAAAGCATTCAAATCAAATATTTTTTTTAAAAGTTAAATATATACCCATAGCATGCATTATTTTGCCTTTTATAATTTTTTTTCACTTTAGTTTTGCATGTTTTAAGGTAAACTTTCAATTTTTTTATGATGCATAGAACTCATCCACAAATTTCTAACTTCCATTCATTTACAAAGGGTTAGAACAAATATTTTTAGTATATTTTATGTAAAAAACCTCGATTATTAGTGTGGGTTGGATTTAAACTTCAATATTTTTATTAAGAGCATATTTTACGATTTATCAAACGGAGTTTTAATTTTAGCAGATACACGTAATCCTTATTTCTCGTCTCTTATCAGTGTGAAGTTATGTAAGTCGATAAATTTTTCCAAAGGTTGTACGCATCTTGTTTGCACCACAAATAAAACAATTTGCAGCTATTTCCAAGACCAAGTAAAAATGAAAATTGAAATGGGGAATCAATGGTTCACAGGACAAATTAAACACCTAATATGTGTTTTATGTCCTCATTAAACAACTATAGGCTTATGAATGTACTTAAATAATGAAATGATCGAATTTTATTGTCTTGGGTACAGACATGCACATGTAACCAAAATAGATTTGTCCACCCAAGCAGTAAACACGATGAAGCGATGAGAAGGTACGTTGCAGAGTCAATATACATACACAAACCTGATGAACTAAAATGGTTTTATCGTTCTTTAAATTTCATCAAATAGTGTTTATTACTGGTAACCAATTGCATTGGCATAGCGCTTTGAGGAGTGATTTCGTGAACCCGATACTTAGTCATCAGAATAGCGTATTTAGAAACACTTTCTGTTTAATTGGAGAGGTTGATAGGTTACTAGCACTACAAGTCAGTGCCTCTATAATCGAATAAAATGAAGGCTTTTAATCTATTAGTTATTTATATGTTATGTTAGTCAACGATGCCATGGAGACGATCGCTTGCACTTTGCCTTAGCTTAACTTAAATGAGTGGCAATATTTCTAAACCTACGACAATTTTATTCAACCTCTAAAGGCATCGGATAGGAGTGATGAAGAGCACACAATTGTGTATTGATTTTTAGTCAAGTTTGATGCATAAATGAAGAATTACAGGAGAAACCATGGCAGTGATTGTTGCAGAAACTGAGCATTTAAATGCAGAGGGTGGACATATGTGGTCTAAGTCCCAGAAGGTTCATCAGTATCTTGGAACGGATTGTGAAGTTCATTCCATAATCTTGATATCTGTGAGTTGCTTCTGCTAATTTCAATTAAGGCTAATTCTCTAGGTTACTTGAGAATATAGCTAATCATGTGGCTTTACTGCCCTCATCACAAATCATGCATGACCGCATCACATTTTTACCCATCCCCTGTGACCAACCCGGTCCAAACCAAAATTGACTTTAAACCCCCTATGGCAAGAGTAGTCTAGTTCCGTTTAACCGCCTTGTCAGCACTCAGTGACCCACGTTGCAGGATGCTCACTCATACGACCTATAAATGAGCCGATGGAGCAACGGTTTGAAGCAAATTAAGTAAGCATTTTTGTCACCGTTGACATTCTTCCCCGGAAGTTCGATTTTTGATCTAAGTTCACCTTCGACAGTAACTCTAAGTCGTCTTCGGCGCCACCAAATGTCGTCGATTCAGTCCAAATATCGTTATATCAGCCCACTTTGTGCGCCTTCGCCCTGTGCTAGTGCCAATAAGTCATGTTAGCACAGGGTATTCTTGGATTGGTGGAAAGGATCGCATTATCTCCCAGCATATACACTCCTGAATTGCCCAATGATTATCTGGGAAATATTGACATTTAATACAAAAAAAGGTGTCAAGGGTTCAGTATTTTCTTGAATCTCTGCCTCTGGCCGATTGTGATCTGAGCGTGGTGGCCTTGCGCGCTGACGAAGCGGACCGCATGGGGGTCCTTGCAGGCCCAGTTGTCTGGCGTTGAGAGATGGTCTTCCGACTGCGCGCTGGAGAGGCCTTGCTCTCCGAAGAGTCGACGTCCAGTGGGTCATCTAAGAATTATCTTCTCAGTTAACGTGGAACATTCTTACAGCCAACTACATTTCTTGGAAATACTTTAAACCTCACTGTGGTTTACCCGAAGAGGTCTAGTGGTGGCACAAGTGACGTCAACTCACAGTTTGGTAGTGGTGGAAGCGCCTGCAACTGAAGGTTCGGCAGTGCAGGCCTTGGAGGAACCCAAAGTGGCGTCGGCTGCGCAAACGACCTGCTCAAACCAGGCTCCAGTGGCGTCGAAGAGTGAACGAGGATCTGTTGAACTCTCTGGATGATGACAGTTTCTGGATTTGGCACAAGCCATGCATCCACACCAAGCAGCCTTCCAAGGTTATTTCGGAAATTGAGTAGCTTTAAAAGAAACCGTTACATTCATTAAGTGTGGTGACTTTGATGTTCTTGCTTAAAATTGCTTAAAAACGGTTATTAGCGCGGTTATTAACTATTCCTCGCTTCTATATGTCTAAAATAAAATGTCAAAGGATTTCATTAAAACTCTACTTTAGAAAAAAATCATAATTTCAGAATTTTAATGGGTAAAAAACCTTACTGGTCAGTTTGCAATTAAACAAACCTGATTGGTTGATCTTGGAACATTTAAACAAAAACTAAATGCGCATTCCCAATTGATCGCATCGCACAATCTAATCGATATTCCCTGCTACCCTTCACAGCAGTTGCAAAACTAATCGATTGGTGCACGCAGCTGAAACAATTGTACCCTCGTGTCATATTACTGATTTAGCTTGTCTTGCTTTTCCCGGACCACCACGCAGCGTTCCTTGAGCAAATTTAATAACACCCTTTCAAAATCACGTACGTGTAACTGCTTCTGTCGGTTCTCGACCAAGAAGCTTTTGGCTGCGTTTAGCTGCTGGTCTTTCTGGGCTTCTGACGCATTCATCTTCTGCGTCTTCGACTGCAAACCTGCAATGCGCTTCGCCTGATGCTGCCTCAACGCCTCCATCTTCGTCACCATTCGCTCCAACTTCTCATATTCCTCATCCTATGCAGCAATAATGTTAACATAATGAATGATTGGCCATTACAAGGAGGCACGCTATTGGTCGATTTTGTGCAAACTGCACTTTCGTTGCCTATGTTCGGTTTTTGGTCAAATTTTCGATTATTGATCGAAAATCGAAGTAGCTTCATTTGGTAAGCCTTCATTTCCAACCCTTTTTGTCTACTTTAAATCTCCACTTTGGCTCAGAACTTAGTAACTTCCGAAGTGAGAACCCCTAAGCAACCATGTTAGGAAATTGCTATCTCCGCGCCCGCTTAAGATATCCAACCTGGCGACCGGTTATACCTTTTCGCTCTCCATTTTCAGAATCTTCTCGTGTAGACCTTCCATCTCTCGCTTTGCAGCCTCCAACTGCTCCGCAAGCGCTTTCTCTCGGTGCTCCGATGCAGGCAGCCCAGCCACGGCCTCACGCAGTCGATTTCGCAGGGCCTCTGTCAGACAGGACAGACAGCTACGACATAAGGTTTGCGCGCGCCTCTGCTCAAGGTCAGTCCAGTCTGGTGCGCGATTGGCCAGCTCAAAGGGGGTCGTGTTCATTCGAGCGCAGCTCTGGCAGTCGGCACCAATCGCGTGCTCCGATGCAGCCGATGGTTGAGAAGGCCTAGAATAAGTTTGCCACCTTGTGTGTTTAAACAGAGTACCGATATCATCAAATTTTGGTGCATTCTCCGACACCCGATTAGACTAAATATCAGTCTTAGTTCGCCACTAAGCAATGGGAAAGGACATTTAATAAAAGTACTTTTGAGTTTACGACTTACTCATGCTTGTGGGACCCGTCTCGGTGGACGTGATTGGTGTGATTTTCCTGTTTTGCAGTTAGCTGCGTCGAAGGTTTCGTCTTAGCTCCTAGAATATTAATGCACTCCTTCGATATGCAGCCCCGATCGATAAGTTCGGTGACCATGGCTAGAATTTTAATAAAAAAAGGTGAATAGAATCGAAAAGCTTGAGGAATGCAATCGGTTTGTTGGAGACGCTGAGTTGACTGGAAGCTTTCCATGGGCGGAAATGGGTATATTTAAATAAACGGGAAGTCAAAATGTCCGCATAATTCTCGCTGAAATTATCGATTAGAGACCCACCTGCAATCTGATTGGCTAACTCTGGATGCGAACTCCTCGAACAGGGTATATTGAGCCTCTCGCACGCGATTACGAGGTTATTGACGATCTAAAATTATTAAAACATCTCCCTAGTTGCAATTTCGACTGATTTCCAAATCGACATTGATTTTAAATTGATTAGATTATGAACTTGAATGTACAAATTGATTTTTGTAGTCCAGTAATCGTTGAAGACAGGTTCCGTGCATTTTGCGTCAATCCGCTTTCATCCATCAGGTCCAGATCACCCCCGACATTTGGACAGATCACTCGCCCTTTAGCTGACATGATCAAAGCTCTCTGCACGAGTTCTAGTTTTGTTCTTGCAATTGGCGTGGGAAGGCGTGTTCTATCATCAACAAGGGATCTGGTACCGTTATCTGACTTGGTTTCTCATGGTTACGAGCAAACGTAACACAAGCTGGCAGCCTCAGATCGTGCCGTTTACGTTAACACCACGATAACCAATCAGCTTTAGAGAATAGAGAGAAAGATCTAGCCCTCTGTCAAGCGTGCACATTAAATATCAAAAAAATTATTGATTCCCTGTCATTTCAAAATTTACTGGCTAGTTGAGTAGGGAGATTGTTGCGTAACACATGAGCATGGTTCTGAATTTTCCATGTAAATCTACCAGAGCAAGTTAAACTAGTGCCAAAAGGGAATCACACCTGTGGAGGGAACTGCCTGTGACCGCTCATCAGCCTGAAACCCTCCAATTCACCCTGTGCGCGGCTGTTCACCGCCCGTTCCTGCTCCAAGTCCCGTCTGACGGCCTCCAACTCCTCCGCCAGCGCCTGCCCGTTCGTGAACTGAAACTCAAATTGTCTGTGGAGACTTTCAACCTTCTCCTCCAGTTCACTCTCAGTCTGTAAAAGATTTTACCCAAAAATGTGGTGTAAAAGCCAATTTTGATTGGTTGATCGGTGACCCGCTTGCACTCAGTTATTCCGATTTGCGCATACAGGGATTACTGGTGTGAATACAGAGTGTCTCATAGTTAAGACTGGTTCAAGCAGGTCCTACTGAAGAGCTAAACGTGGAGTGTGCTAATTCACCAATCCTGTCAAGGATGAGTCATAGTTCGACCTACTCGTTTGAGGGCCTGGAGTTCTGCGGTGACCCTTGACACGGCCTCCTTCACGCCAGATTCTGTCGGCGAACACGGACACCCAACTGTGCTCAAAGACGCTGCCAAACATTCACTGAAAAGTGAAAAAAAAACGTCTTTTACCGTCGCAGTGAACAATTCGTTTTGTACACATCGGCTTCCAAACTTGTCCATGGCAACTGACTTTGATTTCAACCATGTTTGAACCCATAAAAGTCGATCAATAGTTGATGTTCAGTCTAATTTTGCTAAATCTGCTGTAGCAGCGCAGGAATTGTCTGAGTTGACCAATCAAAAGACGCACACGAGGGTTGTGAACTGGACTGCATGTGAATTGCGTTCGAGGAGGTGCTGCTGGCTTTCCACGTGGGCCTGACGCGCGCGATCGCACTCTGTGGCGAGTTCATCTCGTAGTTCGGCGAGCCGTCTCTCCTGAGCCGAAATTCTCTGTTCTAGGAGACCCCTGGTGGCCGAGAAATCGGCCTTTTCTGCTGCCAACATGGACACCTCCTAAAGCATAGGTACGCAGTGTTGAGGGATATCGATCCTTGCAAGTATTAAAATAACCAGAATCTCTCATAGCCTTGAATCCTTGTCTAACACTTTTTGAGTTCTAACGATCAAATAATAACTTAAAATGACGATAAATGCGATGATTAAGCAATGGGCCAATCAAGTGCTTTCAAAAATAAATTTCTTGCAATGTTAACCAATAGCTTTTCTCTATTCGTGCCGGTAGCCAATTAAAACTCACATTGATTAAACAGGTTGTGCTTTGTGACCGAATTATTACAAAATCAAATCTTCAGACTAGCAACTTCCAAGTAGGTGATTCGGCCATAGTTGCTTTAATTAATAACAGCGATCAAACACTACTACAAATGAATTAGTAGTTAATACAATTGAATCACCCGTTTCAGTGTCTCTTTCTCCGCCAACAAAGCCTCCACGCGATTGGCCAGTTCAGCGGCGGAGTTGTGTGATTCGCGCAGTTGATTTTTGAGCTCCTGCTGTGTGAAATCAATCTCAGCCAATCTGGCCTCATGCAGGGCGCCTCTGTCCAGGCGGCTGTTTATCTGTTTCAAACAAAATATCAGACCATTCCCATTGGTGAATTGTGGAGCCAATCACAAGTCCCACGTATTATTGATTACTTACAGCAGTAAAAACTTCATCGATGCTTGAATCAGGGAGTAATCCTAAGCGCTTAATAAAGACCGACAGGTGCTTTTGCATGGCGCCATTATTTTCCGGTGCTCCAAGCGATTTTCTCGACTCTTTCATTAACCTTCAAGAAGACAAGATGACTACTTATTGCTTTTTAGGTAGACTGAATTATGCTCTTATTTAGAACGCCTTTTTTGCGGGTACAATCATCATGTAATCTGAAGCTGTTTGGATTATTCCTGAGATTTCAAGTTCACCTGAATTCGTCTTCAAGCTCTGCCACCCTCATCTGCGCCTCCCGATTTGATTGGCGGAGCTCGTCGATTGTGGATGCGCTGTCATTCTTTAGAAATCGATATTCCTCGGCACCCTCCTGTTTCAAACGATAAACCTCTTTGTGCGCCGCTTCGAGGGACTTCTCTAGTGCATCGATTTGTGATTTGCCAAGCTTCACCTCACTCCGCAAACGGTCCACTTCATATTCGGCGGTGGCGTACTAAAAATCGATCTTGAATGCTTTCATCTTTAATGTCACTACTAATTACTGGCTAGTAGCTCAGGCATTTTGTGCTTCAAACTAGCTGAGGCGCCATTAGCACACATCACCAACATGACATTCTTTTCTGACAAAATAAGCGAACAAAAGAAACAAAAGCATCGCAAAGTTCAATCGAAGACAATACGCTTCCGGCCACTGTCAAATGTCAACTCTTTGAAGGCAAAGTAATTGGTAAATCATTTCACGGTGTTGCCAGGCGGTACCATGTTTCTTGTGAATTTTTCTTTGAATTAACGCGCCTTTCCTCACAAAAACAGAGAATTATGCATATAATCCTGCTAAAATGAGCTGAATATTCATGTGTTTGTGAAAAAAAGGTATAAAATTTATTCTGGCAACTAAAATAATGACTTGCTTTCTCCTCTAGAACAACATTGCGACACTGAGCTTCGGCCAGCTGCCGCAGATGCTCGTTTGTGTCCATGCGCCAGTGAGATTAAGAATGCGTTTGCCTCTATAGCCTCAGCTACCGCGGTTGCCGTGGTAACGGTTGCGCGGGGTGACGCTGAACGATTGTTTCATTTGTTTAAACTGGCCCAATGCAAAGAGCTGAAATACGTACCAATCAGCGTCAAGGAATATTCTTTCTCGCCTGGCCTGCACGCCCTATTAATGTGCGGTAAACGATTATGTGAACAAAATGGCGAATCCTGTGGGACGTAAATTCAGTCGTTGACAGGCAAAATGCACGAACTCATAATGTAATATCCTACGCATCTCTCACTTGGAACTGTTCTTGATGGTGCCTGTTTCAACCTGATTGTCCGGAGCCCCAACATAGCTACTGAAATCCATATGAGTAGCGCCAATTAAACATGATTTAATGCCTGCATTTGAACTTAGGCGGCATTAGAGTGCGGAACAGGGAAATATTTCCCTGTAAATTAAATCTCTCTACCTTTTGCCGACAATTGTCATCATAAATTATAGTGTCGCAAATTAGTAAAACTAATGTTGACGACATGTACATAAAATCTGGTTATTTGTAAGAAAGTATTTTTTAAGCCTATAGAGAGCAAAAAAAGGATAAATTTTCCACGATAAAACAGTGCATGAAATCCAACAAAATTAAAACAAACTTGTTTTAGTGGTACTTGGGCCAGAATTGTCAGGAACGCTTAAAATCTAAAGAATCATCTGCAAATAAATGTGAAGCAAGCAAACTGGCTAAACAATTATTTTCATCGATGCATTTTATGTAAACTTCTTTGAGGATGAATACTACAGATGAGGACAATTTCAGTAAGATAGTTCCCACACGCACACATTTTTAAACCACGCGCATTCGTCAACTAATTAATTTAAACAAGTGTTTTACTCACTTTAGCCGTTTTAACTTCATTAAAGTAACTAATTAAGTTATCACATCTTTATTTCTAAATCCCATTTTTCCCGAAATTCCGCCTTTTTAGATCGTAGCATATTTTAGGGTGAAAATCAGTTGAAGGCGTTGGGCGTGCCGATATATTCCTAACAATTGCGTCTTTAAATTCGCATGTTCCGATTTTCTGGTGATTGTATAACTCGAGAACGTCTTGATAACTTCTCCAATACGCAATCTTGTACCGTTGTACACAGTTATTTCGTACAATGTTGCAGTGCAAATAGGTACTACGTATTTTGTAAGCATAGTTTAAGTGACGGGCTGATACATCTCCGCCACAATTCTCGCTACAAACTCGGAACTGCCATTCCAACAACCAGTAACAATGTTTCACTTCTACTTTGTGGAAAAGTGCACCATGGACGTCACTCACCAACTTCGGCGAACAATTCTGGATTCGGTAGAGATTGCTGTAAGCAACTGGCGATCACGAAAACCACATGATCCGTAAATAAGAATTGGCCAATGGAAAGTGAATACGTATTATTCCAAACGATGAACGTTAAGAAAGTAAGCAGAACAAGCATTTAACGCTGAAGGCTGAACGTACACGCAAAAAAAACATGGAGGCACACCGGATTGGCTGCTTCAAACAATGCTCCACGTGAGCACAGCTCGTCTAGTGAGCGAATTGTAGTGGGTGCTCAGCTAACTTCCTGATTAAAACAACCAATAAATCAATAATATGCCAATAAATGTTGCATCGGTGTTATGCTAAAGCGGTGGCGATTGGCAGTGTGCAGGAGAGAGATGCCGTCCTGCTCGGGACGAGTCTGTTAGTCGTTGTGAATGGAACGAAACTCTAATTTTACGTTCATTGCACAATGCCACCGGAAACAGCGCAAAAGCCTACTGTATATTCACAAATACCCTATTAACCAGTACAATTGATACTCCCGGGAAGCATATATCGAAACGGAGTCTCTGTGGCCAGGGTGGAATGCTCATTTGAGGGCAGAGAAATCCAACTCACGATATTCAGACCAGGAAGGAGTTGCCATTCTTTTCGATCAATAAGAATGCGGCACGAGTGTTTATGTCGTTGTGATTGGACGGAAACGGGGAAGGCCAATCCAGCTTGCTCAGGTCAGATTTAAATTGAGCGGTAAATTAAGTCTTGGATTATATTCAGTTGGACATCCATCTGCCAAGGCAGACGATTCCGTTCCATTGGACAATCATTGGAAACTCCACACACGACGCAACCACACCCACCCGGTTGAGCTCTAAAGTGAACGGTTGTGTTCACGTCCCATTCAGTCTTCTTCTTCGTCGCGAGTATCAGGCAAGCGTGAACGGGCCAACGTAAATTCCGGTGTGATAAGGCGTCAAAAGCCTATCAAGTTATTCAATACTGGTTACTACAATACTTGCTAAATGATTTCCCTTGACCACAACGGGTGTATTTTTCCTGTGCCCATGATGCAGAACAAGTCAGATTGTGGCTTTTAAATGCAGCACATCTTGGCACTTGGTCGTGGCATCATGCTGCACAATTGCGATTGATCAGCTCCCCAGAGCAGACTGCCCACCTCTAATTGGTTAACAGCATTTTGACGAAGGAAACAACCAACCAGATTAGCCGTTTCACCTTCCGGCTTCGTTTTAGTAGCTCGTGTGTGTGTGTGTGTGTGTGTGTGTAACAAATAAGACTGGATGTGGGACAGATGGGAGATGATTTTCACGTTCCAACAATCAAATATATATTGTGATTGGTCGAAAGGTGTCCAATCAAGTTAGCGTAGAGGGTATTCTTTGTTTGAATGTGCGAGTTGGGGTCCCCTAACGTCCACGTAGTCAATGGAATTAATTGCAGATCGGTGTTTATCTCCCTCAACCTCAACCTCCAGCACCCAGATGTCACCTGTACCATCCATCATCCATTTCATCCAGTCACAATCACGCATAGCGGATCAATTACAATCGATTTTGAATTGCCCTTATAACGTAATACGTCAATATTCAAACTCAAAACA